>JAGYYM010000080.1:0-12430 GCA_021439955.1 Certesia quadrinucleata | reverse complement strand
GCTTATCACCCAGGCTTAAACCTTCTGGTGTTAGGACACTTGAGCCAGTAACTGAAAGAAGGTCAAAAAGCGTTTTAAGATGTGGGTTCCAAATATTAAACCTAAAAGCTTGACACCTCGAGAGACATCAAATACCAAAATCAGAGAAGGAGCTTCCCAGGACACTGAACAACATCATTCCTTCAAGCAAAACTAATGTAAACTTCCTCCCAAAGAATGGGTCTCCAATAGGTAATAGAGAGAAGCTGGACCGAATAACCAGCACCAGGATAATATGATACAATTGGGGTCTAATAGAGCAAAGAAGAAGCTATCATTCGTTAAAATCAACAAAAACCCACCTGTGGGAGCCTATGATTACAGCTATGATAAGGTACATAGAGGTGGCAAGGGTTGGAAGTGATTTTGATATTTATTTTCTTTAAGGACCTTAAGGGGGCAAGTGAATGGTCAATTATGGTCTAGTTAACTAATTAAAGGTGAAGAAATCTTATCTACTCCTCCTGCATGAGGTTCATCAGATAGTATGAATTCGCTATTGCTCTATATTGAGTCATTAACAGGGATGATAGGTGTGAGTGGGATGGGTTTTAGGAGTGCTCTGTCCTATTCTTCATCTGAGCCTCCCCATGAATCACTGATAGAGCTTTCCTCAGATTCACTTTGCTCTTCTGGAACTCTTATGTCCTGACAAGACTTCATTTCTTCCTTCACCTCATCTAGTCTTTTCTGTTCACTTCCTTTCCTCTCCACCATGATCTTCTTGAATGATGATTGATGTCCCCTCAATTTGGTAGGAGATGGGTAGTCGAAGTCTCTATCACTACCAGAGTCAAACCTTGAATCAGGTGGGAGTGTGTCCTCATTAGGGTTGTAACTTACAAAATCACTGTAAGATTCAAACCTTTCCATTGACCCTAGCTTTACTCTTATGTTACCATATCTCTTTCATTCTGGGTTGATGCACTCTTTTTGATTGATAGGTTTCTTTTTTGAGGCCCTACTCTCAAGTAACTTTTATTGGTTACTTGGCTGGAGGAATTGCTTCATACTTTAGTGAGATTTAGGAGGATCACTCTTGATTGAATCTTCCTGTCTATCACATTAGTCCTCTGAGAGAGATGAATTTCTTTTGTATGCAGGTTTGTAAAATGGAGTTGATTAACACTTATTTTCTAGCTTTACAAGGAAGCTTCCTTGCTCTCTCTTCACTTCTTCATGAACTTTACCAAATGACTAACTTGATTTATGCTTGGCTGTGATGAAATCATCTGAAGTCACCGTTTGAGTGACCATATTATGCTCATTCAAGCCTGCCATGTACTATCTCCTCCCAATCTCCTAGTTGATCTCTTACAAAGCTCTGGTCAATAATGAATTCCATTGGTTGATGGTTCCATCAGTTAGCACCTTCCATGATTGCTCACCTTTGATAATGGCAATGAACTCGCTATCTTGGGATGTCTGTGTTAAATATGTTTAATCACTCATTATTAATATTTAATTTAATATGTCCACACACATAGCCGATCAATATTTAGCCATATCATTATTTCGATATCAATCACCCTTGCTCTTCCTGAGATCATCAACATGTCCATGATCAATGATGGAATTACACATATCAATCACAGATTACTCCATGGGTATATATTCCATTCCTAACACTTCTTTCGATAGCTCATTATCCATTGTATACCTCTACCCAAAGAAAGGTAGTATGAACCTAATGTCTCTCACACAGCAACTTGCAAGCCTTGCGATACAGTATGAGTTAAGATGCCTTGTTGTTGGTGTGTACCCGTACTCGTTGAAGTTATCATTGATGATCCTACCCATATCTTACATATGCATTGGCTCACTACATATGCAGATACGGGCTCCATCATCCCCATGTGTGAGGGCAAGTAGATGAGCTCTGGCAACATCTCTCACGTCTACAGAAGGGAATTATACATCAGGGATCATTGGTAGGTCTCCATTTAGGATTTGGATGCCTAGGTCGACTGATGTGCCAACATTTGAAGTTAGTTATGGGCCTGTGATCATTGGTGGTAGAAGGATTAATAGATCAAATCTTGTATCTGGATCAAGGGATTGGTGGTATTTAGTTGCTTCTTATTCTGCCATAATTTTACTTTGTTGATATGGGGACGAGTTAGCATCGATTTCAGCAAAATGTTTTTCAGTGAAGTGAAGGTTGTCATTTCTGGTGTCCATACAGTTAAACCCTGCAGATGTTAGTATTACCCGCTTTATTCCATGTTTATGAGCTGCTTTAAGATAGAGAAGTGTACCTTCAACCGCAGGCTTGATGATTTCATCAGCATTTCTGGGTTGTTAAGGTGGTAGAGGTGAAGCTACATGTATTAGGTAATTTACTCCTTCACAAGCTTTATCAATCAGTTCCTCAGTCTCTAAATCGGCTTCAATCAACTCAATATCATCAAATGCTTCCCCAAATCCATCTTTAAGCCTTTATAACCTTGTTTCATCTGTGATATTCCTGGCAGCTGCACGAACTCAGTACTCCCCACTATCAAGCACTTACTATACTACGTGAGCTCCTACAAACCCTGTAATACCAGTAACTAACACCAAAGGTAATGCATCCATTAAAATTATATAGACCACCTGAACATTGAATAAAGTTATTTATTGGTTGAAAGTTCCTCATTTCCTCATCTTCTCCTGTTGCCAAACTATTTGTATTAATGCTTATTGATCGTACGTTAGTATGACTACAGCTATCTTTCAAATGAACTTCCATAACTCCCGCCACCCTATCCATGATGACCTCCACCATGACCCCCATGGCCTTGCCCTCCTTCATACCCACTACTTTGATAGTAGCTCCCACCTTAAGGCAATGTTCCTGGGGTTGCTTGTGGGTACTACTACCCACCTTGGTATACCTACTAAGCCTATGGGTCGTGGCCCATATTTGATTGTGGGGTGTATGGGTGTTGGTATGCTTACTGTGGGTACTGGTTGGAGTACTACTACACCTACTAAGGACCTGGGTACTGGGTGGTCTAGATTTGCTGTGGTTAGTGTGTGGGGTATCCATGTGACTATGGATATTGTTGGTTGTAATTGGTCTACTAAGCTTCATATCTAGGTGCCTACTAGTATGACTACCTTCTTGGGTCGTCATAAGGAGCTCTACTCTCATTACCTCTATAATCCCTGGATCTGTAGTCATCCTTGTACCCTCTTCTATCCTCATACCCATCTCTATAGTCTCTATCCCTCCTCATTCTGCTCATCTCTCTTTCTGTCTTCCTTTTCTTCATTCGTTTCAACGACCCATCAATATCATATTACTCAAACCATGCAGATTCTTCCTCATACCTCATATCCCTCTCCTTTCTGTCATCCCTGTGCCTTCTGTCACGATCACGACTATTCCGCTTCCTACTACCCACAAACGAAGGACGTCTCGAGTTTGACCTTGAATCAGACCTCCTATCCCTAAGCCGTTTCTGTAAGTCCTGCTACTGTAGCGCACCTGAAAGTCTAAGCCTGGTCTTAAGCTTACGTTCATAGACTATATAGCACTTATGTGGCTCGTAGGGACAGTTGGTATGGTCATCCTCATCACCACATTGCTCACAGTAGATCTTGTTCTCACACTCATATGGGTCATCATCATCAAGTAGCTCCTAAGTGGGTTTACCTGCCAGCTACTCTTACGAGCCATTCATCTCAATATCAACTTATTTTGACGATCCTTCAGTAGCTACCTCTTCCAAACCCGTTTTGGCCTCTGATTTAGGTTTTACAGGGGTGTCATCTTCATCATCACTCGAGTCCCAGATTGCCTGCTCATCCACTAGAGCTGAGGCGTAGTCGATCTTGACAAGTTGCCTAAACTCCCAGTCCTGGGTATCACAATACAGATGTCCAGATTTGTTACACACCGTGCAGATGATCTCAGGAGCCTCAAGGTCAAGACCTCTGATCTGGAAGAAACACTGATCTGACCTATGGTTACAATTGAAACATTTTGAGCAATATCTCTTATCATCAGCACGTTGCTTACAGTTATCAGCTCTATGACCATTTGTGTTACACTTGAAGCATAGCATTGCTGGACATTCAGAGGTTTGTGCATGCCTCACACCACATTGATAGCACGCAGGGAGCCTAATTGGGTTTGGGCAATTATGCTACTTATGGCCTACCTCCTTACAGTTCCGACATCTGAGTGATTTGTTAAGCAGATTTCCTATCATATAATACCGATCAAGTGGGGCCTTGTCCTCATTCCCTGACATGTCACTGTCCTCATCATCTGATTCATCTTTCCCGCCCTTTTTGGCTCTGATGGCTTGCTTAGGATCATTAGGGTCAATACTTGGGTCCAGATCTGGTTCACCTGAGATTTCGATGGGTTCTGACTACTACTCATTTGGTGGGTTTGACTAGAACAACTACTTCATCTCTTCCTTACCATCCATCGATGCATTAACAGTCTATGGTTCTGATTCCTCAACACCTTCCACCTACTCTACCTCCCCTTCACCCTCACCCTCATCTGCCTGGGTGACCTCTTTAAGTTTGGCAAAGTACTGGTTGCCTTTCCTGACACCCTTCCCTTCCCCACCAGTGATCATATCTGGGTTACGTCTAGCATTGATGTTGCATACATACTTGGGTAGGCCAAGGTCAGCATTGAGCAGTATCTTATTAGGATTTTCCTCATCTGGGTTACACTCATACTTGAAGAACACATCATCTGGGAAGTGCTAGAGGGAGCTTTCCTGATTGTTGGAATTCCCACCTTACCTACCATCTCTCCTATTATCACGTCTATCCCTGCCATCCCTCCTACCACCAGACCTATGGTCCCTATTATCATACCTTCTCCTATCTCTACCCCCATACTACCCACCACCATCACGTCGACCACTCCCATATGAATCACGTCTCTCAAATCTTCTATAGCTCATATTACCAATTTAAATTAAATTTAACCTACCTACCAGGTGACGTTAACCTCGAAGCAAGACCAGTATTGAACCTGGTTAGCAGATAGTCAAGGTAAAGACAAGTGACAAATAGTAACATGAACAGTGAGTAGATGACCACTATCAGGAGGGTGTATGCCACTGGCTTATATGGAGTGACAGGTAGCTCCTCCACCCTAACCTTGGTAAGCTTTTGATTTGACCTAGTAAGCGGCTGGACTTCATCATCATGACCATCATCCTCCATGACCTATGTGCCTTCATGATCTGTGTTAAAGTGGAATTGATCCTCCTCAGTGGCCACACTATCGTTGAACACGGTGCTCTACTAGTGTTATGGTTTCTCTAGTAGGGTAAGGTGGGTGAGGCTTACTTCGATTGTAAACAATGTTATAGTTGAATGACGGTGGGGATGATTCGTTCATATTTAAAAATAACTGATAAGTTTAAATTCAAACTTCATCCCCTCACGTTGTTTCATAATTAATTTATGAAAACATCAATGTAAGGTAAGACAAGCACCAACAAAAAACAAGGCTCAGCTATATACCATCAGCTGATCCTCAACTCAGGGTCGACCTCAGCGTGAAACCAAGATGAACTGTATTCCAGCTAGCATGACAACTAAGCCATCAAGCCTTTCCAACTTACACCTGAGAAGTAAGCCACCACCCACCCCATCTCACACCTCCCATAGAAAATAAGAAGGATATTTCAACAGTAAGGTTGCATACCAGACCTAGTAAAAGACTACATCACCCAAGACCACCCTTGAAGCCTTCAGGGCTTTCAGGAATGAATACAGCCAAAGCCCAGTGGGCACGCTCATCACAGATTCTGAGAAGAATTAACCCAAGATTGTTGAAAGTGATAAAAAGGTTTCTCATACCGGTGTAAAGTCCAACCTATTCGGTCAATCGAGGAAGTCATAGTAAACTGGGAAGAAGAGTTATAGAGCTATATACCAGGAGAAGAAGGTGAGTAAGCATAGGAAGAAAGTGCGGAGTTAAGAAAATTCAGATGTGAAAACTAGTAAATAAATCTAGAATTTCCAGAAGAAGTTGATGTAGAAGATAACTGGCTCGTCTAAGAAACGTAAAGGTTCAACAAGCCCTAGTAAGGGTGAGGATGTGACCAGGTCTAGGTAGTCGAAGAAGGAGTAGAAATAGAAGCTTTAAGGTAGGAAGACATCGGCCACAGTGAGGAGAGGCTCTAATCAGTTAAGCAAGACAGTTAGGCATGCTGAGGAAATGGTCATAAACCAAAATGAGGACGTTGAAGAGTCCAAAGGTGGGTTGCACAATCAGACATACGCTACCTAGGTGAGGCAAGACTCTACCTAGTTCATGGCAGAGCTAGGGCAATAATTCACATAACTCGGGTAAACCAGCTCATAAATCTCAAATTTCATCCGTAGCAGCCCAAAAAAGGACAAACCACATCCCAAAAAGCGGCATTCAGGCCATCACATGATGGGGTTGAGTAAACTGAACTATCAATTATTAAAAACCTCACTTAGCCATCATCATCCTGACAAACTCTTCAAAATTGAGGAAGCCACTCCCATCAATGTCATGCTCCTCCACCATTTCCTTAGCTTCCTCCTCTGTAATGGACTCCCCAATCTCATTAAGCATGATAACCAGATCCTCATAGCTGATCTTCTCATCGTTGTTCATATCTAGACTTTTGAACACCTCCACCAGCTCCTCTTCTGAATCGTTTTCATTCATCTATTTGACCATCAAAGTGCAGAACTCATCGAAGTCGATGTCACCATTCTTATCCTGGTCCACTTCTTCGATCATTTGCTAAAGCTCAGCATCACCAGGGTTTTGGCCGAGTGTTTTCATGACCTACCCTAGCTCCTGGGTGCTGATAGTGCCATCACCATCCTTATCGAAAAGCCCAAAGGCTTCACGAAGTTCCTCCTTCTTCTCTTCTGATAATTCCTCCATTTAATTAAAATTTAATTAAGACGGTTTTAAGCATCAGATCAGTGAGCAGAGTTCAAGCTATTTCATGAGCAAGGATTTGATCCCTAAGGATAGCTCCATCAGCACCAATTCCAAGCGTAAATCACTCGATATGTCCCTAGACCAGTTCATAGCTGGCAAGATGACCAAATAGCCCTCTTACAGTAAGTTCAAGGAGAGCGAATAGTCACTTGAGACAGCTAGATGTTTGAAACAAAAACAAAGCACGAAGAAAAGAGGGTCGAAACTTGAAAAGGCTCAGAATAGGGTGTCAATTGTGCTCTCATAACAGGAGAAAAAGAAGAAACCCAGCACTCCTATAGGTAAGAAGAAGAAGAAGTCAGGCAGGCCTAGTAAGGCATCAACGAGGGAAGGGTCGTAGAAATGAGGACTTGGGCTGAGCCAGCTTGAGTTCACGTAGATGTTTGTTCAAAACCTGAGGAGTGACGAGACATTGAACTCGAGGGTCAAGTCAATGCGTACCTCCCCCAAGAGATCTAAGTTAAATTGTAAAACAGGAAGATCTGTGTATGAGAGCAAGCAGGAAGGGGAGAGGAAATTAGCCAAGGTGGCCAAGACTACTAGAAGCTCATTTGTCAGCATGAAGAAGAGAAAGAAGGTTAAGAAGTAAGACGAGAAGACTAAATTATTAGACGAGATCAGCTCAAGTCTAGGATTGAACGAGGACAAACAGCACTCGTAACTCTCAAAAGCACTACTCAGCTTACGGACCTATGAAGAAATCAAGAAAGATGTCCCACATGCGGGAAAGAAGGGAGATGGGAAGGTGACCAAGAAGGAAGTTAAACATGAGATCAAGACAGCAACGATCAACCTAGACCCATAGGTCATACACAGCGGCCATAAACGGTGTCAAAGTGCCCAAGTCTCCCCGTAAAACATGTAGCACCTTCTTAAAGAGAACCAACTCATCAGCTCTGAAGCTGGTCATACAAATCTAAAGAACTATCACTCTATGAGCTCAGCATCACTCACACACCCAAAGCAGCAGACATCGTTCATCAACACAGAAAGGAAGGAATAAGGGTCCATAAAATCTGAGAACTCAGAGCATTCCCATGTTGTAAATGGGAAAATATCGCCTTTATACCTGACAGAGGCCAAGGTTGAGGGTGCGAGTGGGGGTAGTGCTAAGAGAAAGGGAGCAAAGTATGATAAGGGCACCAGGTATACTAGTCTCCTTGAATAGCATATGGGTAGCCCATAGTAGATTGAGATTGTGTAGAGCCCGTAGCATCATAGGTAGGCAAAATCTGGGAAATAGCTAAGTAATAGCATGAAAGGGGCTGTAGGACACTCAGCTAAGGTGAAGAAGGACCAGGCAGGTGCTGCTGAGATTAAATAGACGTCTAGTATGATCGTTAAGGAGTTGAAGTAATCAAATCTAAACTAGTAGCTGGCTCTCTATGAGCTATCAGCGACCAATAAGTCATAGGTCTCAGGGCAGTCATCGTCATAAAACGCCAAACCTAAGTCACTAACCAAAATCAAATCAAAAAGAAAGTTCGAGAGCCAGGTCAAGAAATATCGAGACCTTGAACACCAACATCAGGAGAACCTCAAATTACTCAATTAGATATAAAGCTAGAAAAAGATCAACGACCAGGTAGCTGAGATATAGGAATAACAGAGGAAGCTACTCCATGACAAGTACACCAAACTGAAGAGAGAAAAGAAAAAATTGGTGAAATGCATCCAAAAATCCCAAGCATAGGTAACCACACTGAAGGATTTTGTAGAGGAGACTAACCATATCAGATAAAAACATGTACTAACACTATCTGAGATAATCAAACGAAATCTCAGCATCAGTAGACTTGCTGACTGTGAAGATGTGATTAACTAGATTAGCGAGTCATACCTTATCTTCTTTGACCAGCAGAAGTAACTTGAGAGTCTGTTCCAGCATGTGGATATGATACTTGAGCGTCAAGGTGGTGGGTCGGAGTGGGATGGAGTTAAGGAGAAGCTAGGGAGCATCATGTCCGAGAGTGAGAGGATGTCTGTGATGGATGAGTAGTTGAAGAACAACCTTTAGGAGATATAGACCAATTGTACCATCATCAACTCTGAGCTTGTCCAGGTGTGCTAGTTGGAGAGCCAGACTGATCTCACAGTTATCAATGAGTTCCATACTTCAAACCTATCACACCGTATGGATGAGATCAAAGATATCTCCTCCCTCCTACGTGACTCCTCACAACCCTTGATCAAGGTCAACACCTCCCAGGATGACCTCAGCTCTATCTATGAGTCACTCCTACACAAAGGATCTCCCAACTTCCATAACTCCTCACAAGTTCCCACAATCAATCTAAGTCCTGACTCCGATACTCGTAAGGATATATTCCCAAGTATAAATGAACTTCAAAAATAGCAACAGGACATGAGTAGGTAGGCAAACTAGAACCCCATGGCCAGGTTTGGCAAGATTGATCTAATGCTATAGAGTAAGACATCAATCCACAGTGGAGCCATGCCAGAAACTAGACTTGATTTGACCTAGAGGAGCCTAAGAGTCAGGGAATCAGACCTCAATAACCCACTCTTTAAACAGAGGCTTTAGGGGTACTCATCTCGTGATGGGATGAATGATCCAACTCAAGTTGATGGGGCTGAGCTATAGAATATTGTGGACCTGAGCTTACAGTCAATTACTTCAGAGAATACAGAAGGCACAGATAAGACGAATAATACCATCAATGATCAGCTGCCCAATGAGGATATCAAGTCGTTACTCGCCCAAAACCAAACGTAAACGGCTTAAATCAAGCTGCTTACGAGTATTATTGAGCAAAAGAAAAATCAGAAAAATCTCATGTACACCCGATTTGATAAAAAATACAATGAAATCCAAAAGTTGAATGGTGAAATTGATGCCAAAAATGAGCGTATCTAGAAGCTAAAGGACCAAATTGGAGACCTAAAAGATGAAGTTGCTAGGTTATAAGGTGTAATCGAGGAAAGGAACACCTAAATAACATCATTAAAGGACGAAGCTGTGAGGCAGATTGATCTATAGGCAGAAATCATAGCATAGCATGACCACACACACGAGTTAAAACTAAGGGAAGAGTTGAACACATAGAAGGAACTCTGTCAGGAGTAGATGAACGCTCTGCAGGAAGAGATCACCTACCTTAAGTCCTAGAAGTAAGTTGATGTTAACTAGGAGTAGGTGAACCAGGTCCTAGAGACTATCCCATCTATGATACTCAATAAGTATGAAGGTGTTGAGGATCAATTCACCCAGAAGCAGAGGGTCCTCATTAAATAGCTGTTTAAGAACACTGTGTAAGGGGACTTAAAGGCACTCAGAACTGAGTGCGATACTATCACAGATAAGATTCATGCGATCTAAGCCCAGTCAAGGATTGCTGTCACAACCTCACCTACCCAGGATATGCCAAGTAATCTACAGCAGAGGGATGTGACTGCACAGACAGCAAGGTAGCGACCTTAGGCAGATTCACCACTCCACCCACATATAGCAGTTGAGGAGGACCATCCACCACCTCTCTCACCCACACAACTCCAACCACCTGAGGATAGGCGTAGGAAATCATTCTCATACTCAAACCAAAAACATGAGGCCATGATGCAACAAATGATGAACGAACTCACCTTCAATGAAAGAGGTGCTGAGATCCCAGACCTACCATTGCTACCTGTGCTAGTGGATCAGGCCCTTACCCTTTGCCAAGGGATGTAGGTACGGATTGATAAGATGACATCTCAGCTCGGCAAGAGCAGCAAGCCCAAGAAGAAGCAAAGAAAGCGAAAGAATACATAGGTGTATGAGAGTGAAATGAGGTAGATCAAGTCAGATTTTAATCAGATATTTAATGATTAGAAGGTATAGTAGATGTATACTAATACTTCAGCCTCAAGAGAGAACTTGTTGGCCATAGGTGGGTCTCCCTTCCCTGCGATTTCTGATGATAATTCTAATGATTGGAGGTCGTAAGGGTGCTTCCAAAGCAGGACAAGTATTAGGCCGAGAAGGTTGTAGTTCAATTGAGATTTTATTAAGGGTTTTGGGATTTAAAATTTAAATTTAAATTAAATTGCTTATCATGGACAAAAAGGCTTTAAAAGCGGTTAAAAGTAAGGTGAACTCAGGGCGTAAGCCATAAGAAACCCACTCTACAAAAAAGTCCACACTTCAAAACCTCAATAACAAGCTTCGAAAATCTTAAAAACCTAGTCCTAAAATCGAACCAGACCTTCATCTCGAAGGTACCAAGCTCACTGACCCCCAGCATCCAAATTAGACTGACGCCAACAAAGAAAATGATCCAGATGTGGAAAAGTACAATTTCGATAATCTAATGAAAATTGTTGACCAAAATATCATGAAAATGTAGTCCGAAGAAGATGAAATTGAACGTATTGTCAAACCAAATCTCCTCGATTAAAAAGGTCTACAAAATCATAAATAGCTTAAAAAGTAGGCTATCAAGGAGGTATAAGAGCTGATGTCACAGTAAATAAACTCAAAACAGGGCGCCACAGATGAAGATACGGTAGTAATGGAGCAAAATGGGATCAACCAGGACCTACACCATGAAAATACCTAAGAGTCGACCAAGGTAAGGTTTGAGCATGTTGAGGACCATAATATGTAGTCAGATAAGCTTCCTAAAAACATCTTGATAGATAAAATTGACCCTTCACAGCGAAGTCTATTCGACCTGACCGGCTCCATATCATCCACAAGTGAAGGCCCTGTTGAGTTCTAGCAGAGGCCTGCTGGGGTATAAGAATCTGCAGATTTTGAGAAGGCCTCAAGATGCTTACTGAGCAAGGAGAATGAACTCAACCAAAGGGCACTTGATCTTGAGAACTAGATGATGGACCTGCAAAGACAGAAGGTGGAAGTGGTAATTAGATAGTTCGAGTAACAACTCAGGAAGGACTCTGAGATAGAAAAGTAAAGGTACCAAGCCGACCTGAACCTCAAACTTGAAGAACGGCTCAACGAACTCTCAATCAGCAAAGACAAATCAGTGAACGAGATAAATGACCTCCAGAAAAGATTATTCGAGTAAATCGAGTTCTTCAAATACATAACCAAAGAGCTTGAACAGAAGAAGTAAGAGGTGTCAACCGGGTACAGCGCTGCCTAACACTACCTAGAGAGTGAAAAGAAGGAAGCCATGGAGAAGTACTACGACCAGGTAGAGGACCACATCACATAACGGAAGCAGATATTCAGGAAATATATAGAATAGAAAAAGAATTGACTCATCTGGGGGGTGATTAATTAATCAAGCATGTTTAATTACGAGTAGTATGACAGCTAGGGCTATGAGTGCCATTATAAATAATATGCATATTTTTGCCCTACCACTCTTCTAAGCCTTCCTGGCACCCACTAGGTGCTTGTGCCCCTTCTCAGTTTGCTCCACAGCCTGTTCAAGGTTGTAGTCTATCCTGTCTATAACAGTGCCTTGCTCG
>JAGYYM010000079.1:0-12442 GCA_021439955.1 Certesia quadrinucleata | reverse complement strand
TGGGTTGGAACGTTGGTGTTCTTTGTGATGCTGATATGGGTGGGACTCATCGTGGTGCCGTGGCTTGTCAATCCTCCTGATGATCCGAACGATGTAACATTTTGGGACCGAAGCGATTTGGATTGGATGGGAATTTTGGGAAGGCAATCGACTGGGATTGAGCAGAGTTTTTTCTACTATGGTGGTTATACGGCGAAAATGGGACTTAACCAATCTTACAAAATGGATGCTGCGTGGGTGTTTGCTGTTGGATTAATGATTGTCTTTTCTGCGATCGTTTTATTGTGGACTATTAAGAGTAATATTCAGAGTCGATCGGTAGATATGCAGGTTGTGAAACAAGGCAAGTCGTTCGCGTTTTCTCAAGCCCTCTTTGGTCAGCTCGATTTCAACGTGCGCTCCAAATCTACCGCTCGCACGGCGAGTAAAGCAGTTGAACTGAAGTTATCGGTTGCTCTAGTTCTTGCGTTTTCTCGTATCCGGAGGTATATTGGCGACAAAGAATGTCTGACTGAAGAAGAACTGGAGGCGAAAAGGTTAGAGGAAATAAAACTTCGGAAAAGCACCTCCGGGAAGTCTAAGTCAAGTAGAATTGAAGAGGATGACAACGGCGATGGTGTCAGCGGAGAAGACCTTGTTGAGATGGATGGGGATGTTGACGGTCCTGAGTACGTGAAGTGGCGCGAAGCTTCTGATGACCTAAATTCGGCGGAGTATATGATCCGTCGCGTAATTGGCGGTATAATCACTGCTATTTTGTTTGCAATTTCCGGTATTGCTGTCGTAATGACTGTTGTGTATGAGGATCAGATCGCTGAATTATCAGCCTATGCTGTATCCATCATTATTTCGTTCTTGAAGATGGTGATGCCGACACTCTTTGTTTTCATCGTTGACTTCGAGGGACATCCCGATCCGATGAAAGCGACGAAAACATCGGTGCAGCGTGCATTTGCTCTGAACTTGATGATGCTTCTTGTTCTTATGTTCCAATTGAATAGTACCTCTGTCAGTTCAGATATCGCGGATGGCTGCGTGGGGACTATTATCGGTCTGACGTTCTGGCGTCTTCTTCTCATAGAAATAGCCGTTAGAGTTACGTTGGGAAACTTGAAGTTTTTCGGTTGGAATGTTATTTATCAATACGTCCTCGGTATGAGGGATCCTCGAGTTGAGTATGACCACAGGTGAGTCTTTGATGTTGATATGTGAAGGGGTTGCGAATGCATTTCGTTTCTGAATTTATTTATTTTTTGGTGCTGTAGGTACGTGTCTGATACTCTGAATAATGTCAATTATCGATTGGCTTTGGTGTGGATGGGGTCCCTTGGCTGTCCGATGTTACCTGTTCTTGCGGTTCTTGGTGAAATAGTCATCATAACCACTCATTACAAGACTTTGCGATCTTGGTGCAAGCATCCTGTGAGGCCATTCGAGTACAAGGATGGCGACAACGTGTTCTTTTACCTCGCTCTCATTACGTTGATGGTGTGTGTGTTTCCTAACGCAAAGTTCCTTATCGACTCCAGCAACTGCGGTCCCCATAAAGGAACGAAGACATCTGTGTATTACTCGTTGTCATCTTGGGTTTACGATTGGCTTCCTGACTGGGCTCGCACCGTCTTGAGCATTTTGCTTAATCCAATGGTCGTGTATCCGTTCCTTCTCATTTTTGTTTTGTACTGGTACTACATGTTGACAATTTTGAAAAAAGCTCGCGAGCATCATATTCGTACTTTGGATGAAATGAATTCCCGTCGATGTGATATCCAGATGCTACTGAAGAGGAAACGACAGGAGGAACAGGAGAGTGTGTTTAGGCAGCGCGTCCGTGCTCAGCAGATTGTTCGGGAGCGGTCGGTGGCTGTGCTGCTGAAAATGAAGGCAGGAGAAACAGGGGAGTGATGAGCAGTAAAGTATACTTATGCTGAGTTAGATCGTTTTCCGCGATAAATTCTTGAAACCAATTCCTCGGCAAGTCAAAATCAAGGTTTTTGTTTCTGGATCCGTTGCGATTCGGAACGTCACTCCAAAGAAATCTCTCAATTCTCTCAATGTCCGGATGGAGTAATCGGTGAGCGGCCCGACGCGCACACGTGACACATCCTCAGGTCCCAACACCATGAAAGTGAAAAGCAGATGCTGGTGTGAGGAATCAACACAGCCTCGACGCACCACCTCCTCGCAAATCGCACGACTCCCTAAGGCTCCCACATCTTCTGGTAACATACCGGCACCACCAACAACTCTGAAATACAAGTCAAACACAGGTTCAACAAGCACCCCTCCCATGCGTAAAGAATTCACTTACTCTGCACTAAGGGCAACCCCCTTCGTCGTCTCCGCAACAAGGGAGAGACCGAAACCCGGAGACTTTCCACTTCCAGCACCAGAATTGTGATCACTGTATATGAAGACATCTCCAGTCAAACGAGTCAACAGCTTCTTGCAAGAGTCAACCATTCGATTGGGAAACTGTGGAGACACTTTCATACCTACACATCTTCAATTAGACAAAGTCTTCTCTTGACAATTCACAAAAACCACAAATTTTACTTACTGTAAGCTACTCCTCGGATGCGTTTCACCTTGCCGTCATCAATTAAGTCCACAGGCTTCAACTCCTTCACGACCGGACACCGCAACGTAACTTCTCCACCTCCCAGCGGGGGAGCTCCTCTCCGCTTCACACGTAACTCTAACCCATCTTCTATACCGAAATGACGCAGCATAGGGAGTGTGACTGTTCGAAGAGTGTCGACTCCTAGATCTTCATCATTATTAGTTACACCAGAAAGAGTAATTTCCAATGGACTTTTCGCAAAAGGAGCCAAGGCTAACAAGGCTTCCACGAAGTATCCAATTCCTCTTGACGTACCGCAGTCATGAGACAATCGCTTACCCCCCGTCAATACACCAGGACGAAGCCTTACAATAGTACCTGTGTCGTTGATGCTTATTGCAGTTCCATTGGTGATCTTATCGATTAATCGAAGCAAAGAAGCTTCGTAATCCCGAACTCCAGGATGTTCATCATCACTTCGAATATCATCGATACGCAATTCCCTTCCACTCAGAATCGACAAGACGACTCGCTGACGGAAGGAAGCACTTCCTTGGTAGCGGACGCGGCCACTAGATGACCAGTTAGGAACGGACATGCGTAGAAAAACACCGATCAGCTTTTGACAGCCAAAGCGTTGCTTGTGTGTGAGGTTGGATTTATGTTCGTGACTGCCCTTGCAAGCTAAGAGCAGAGACGTCACTGCTCGCGCGGCCGAGTCGAGTCGAAGTCCGTCGACGGCTCCACGCACGCACGCTCCCGGCTTTTCTTCTGACAGGAGGCAGTGCAACTTGGTGGTGTTGGCGGGAAAATGGAGGCGCCGGGTAATGACGTCGTAGCGTCGTAGTGGGGATATATCTATATCACCTGCTAGGGAATCAAGGACGGGGCGATGCAGAGTGGCGAAAATATCTATCATGCAAGACGATGATATTGACGACTGGAGCTCTGACGGTGATGATGCAAGCGATGCTTGGGAAGATGCCGTCTTTGAAGCTTTTCGTAGCGGTGACGCCGCCGAAGATGATGCAGACGTCATGAACACCTCGGACAAGGATGTGGACGATCCCTTTCTCTGGGTGTCCAACGAAGCTCCAGCACAACAAGATGCGGGGAAATCAGCTTTCAGCGTCCCGATCCTTCCCTCCTCTGCTGGTGACCTTGATACCTTGGGAAGTTCACCAATTCCGACTGCGTCCGTAGAAAGCACCGCTCTCACTGATCGTAGTCGCCGCCGTCGCTCCGCTGAAGAATTATCTTTCTTAGAGAACTTGCACCGCGTGCATGCTTTGTGTTCACTCCATGCCGCTGCTGTGGACGATGCGCTTTGTGATGATGCGACTTTCCAGGCTCTATTACTATCATGGGTGCCGCAAGAAATGATTCCCGGCGACTCGTTGAGCTTAGATTTCTTACAAAATTTCGTAGCTTGGTTTAGTTCCTTCTTGGTAATTAAAGGAGATTATGCTATTCCCGTGGGGATATCAAGAATAGTTTTGGGAAGTGGAAAAGATCGCATAGGATCCCTCCGTAGGTGTGCGATGGAGAGGTCTGCTTCTGCATCGGAGACAACGCTTCTTTTCGTGGCCTTGTGTCGCGCGTGCGGAATATCTGTGCGTATAGTTACGCGCATGGAAGTTCTTGCTCGAAGGCCTGCGCCTGCAAAACGCGGTGGGAAGCTTGGAACCGCCAAATCATCGGGAAGCTTGCTGTGGAGCACCAACATCAACCCTCAAGTTCGTCGACAGATCGGTAGAATAGTTTCGAGAAAACCTATGACCCGTGCTGAAGTGGTAGACTTGTGTCCTGCCGATGATGAACATGTGGGCGATCGAGGTCTAAAAACGGAAGATATCTCGACTTTAGAGCCTTCACAGAAGCGACGCCGAGTGCAAAAAAAAACTGTTCGACCTGCTGACGCGACGATGTGGGCGGAGGTATTGTTGATGCCTGAAAGAAAGTGGATATACGTGCTTCCTGTCGCCAACGCCGTCGGTGCTACGAAAAAACAGGTTCAGTTGCGAAGCGTTCCTTATGTCGTAGCTTTGATGAGTGGAAGTATCGTAGACGTGACTGCGAAGTACGCAGAGCAGTGGACATCAGTTTCGAAGCATCGGACCGATGAGAAATGGTGGGATTCTACTATTGACGCCGCTACGAAGTATTTTTTTAGGCTTAGGCAAGGAATGCAGAATTTTGATTCGTTCAGCCTTTTAAATGGTATTGAGTTTTCCCTTCGTAGCGTTGGGGTCGACCCTGCTGTGGATGCTGATGCTGGTCTTGTTCGTCGAACGATGGAAGCGCTTCCGTCTTCTATGTCTGCCCTCCGCTCCCACCCTTTGTTTACTGCAGAAACTCTTTTGACTCGAAATGAAGTGCTTAATGTGAGCGCAAAGCCTGTTGGTATACTTCGAAAGAAATCCAAGAAAAACGCCTCCCGTCAGGACCAAGCAGAGGTGATTCGTGTCTTCCGCCGCTCCGATGTTTGCTCCGTCCATAGTAAGTCGTGGTGGATGAGAGAGGCGTGTCGAGTTGTTCGTGAGGATCAAATTAAGGTGCCGGCAAAGACAGTTCCGCGAAGGCGTGGACTGTCGTCTGGTAATGATTCTGTTCGCTACAAATTCGGGAGTGACTCAGATAGTGGAGTTGATCAACCCGAAGGTGATTCGAAGGAGATCGCTCTATATGGCGAGTGGCAAACCGAACCGTACACTCCCCCTCGTGTTGTGAACGGTGTTATACCGGTGGGAGAGTACGGAAACGTCGAATTATTGCATTCAGGTATGCTTCCTCAGGGAGCAGCATACGTAAGTTGATCATTGTCGAGCGAGTAGCTGCCATCCTCTACCTTTTCTCACATAATTGACTCCTCTAAAATTGATCTGTTTCAGATTCCCGTTTCATCTGCTTCTGAAGCTTGTAGGAAACTGTCGATATCATTCGCACCAGCGTTGACGGGCTTCGAGCATCGAGGAGGAAGAAGAGTAAGTTGAAAAGTACTTAGCTGCTCGGGTTGTTGTGTTTAACGTCGTCTGCTTCTATGTTATGGTTTATGAAGGTACCAATTGTGCGAGGTGTTGTGGTGCCTCTGGAGTGGAGAGATACGGTGCTTGCTGCGAGTATGCAGCTAGAGCAAAAAAATATTGAAGGATCTCTTCGAAAACGACAAAGTCGTATGTTCACGAAATGGCAAAAGCTCGCGGCGAAACTTCAAATTCGTCAGTACCTCGCGAAGAAACATGGCTTGAGCCTCTTCACTAAAGACGTGATTGTGATATCGGACGATGACGACGACGATGAATGATAAAGTTCGTAACTTGTAAATAGTAACTTTACTTTGAAGTCTTAGCTTAGATGAACTGAGGGTGGTGATAGTCTAGTCCGAGAAACTTGAACAAGTCTTTTGAGACCCACATGTCTCGCAAATCCAAGCAAGCGTTTAGGTACCTTTGCAAGTTCTCTTTGAGAGCTTTTACTCGCGTTTCGGATGGTGAAGACATTGAGAACCAGGATCCCACCGCTGACGCAACGCCATTAGCATACACACTACCAAACAACCACACATTACAACTACTGAGTACTCACTATCATCCGGAGGGAGCGGAGGGACTCCAGGGAACTCCTTTGCGCACACTTTGCTATGTAGATGTTCAAAGTCAGCATATGTTTTTCGGACAATGCCAGTGAACTCACCACGATGCCGCACAGATATATGAAACAGCGGCGTGGAAGCGAAACCGAATCGAGTAGATATGGATCCAACGACACCTATATCCGCAGATATTCGAGGATTGTCTTCCGTGTCGACCATCACTCCAGATGAAGTTCTCAGAGCCCCAGCAACGTTCGGAACAGGGCTATCACCACCTCTATCCGATGCATGGATACTACCAGCATCTTCGGTACTAAGACTGACATCACCAAAGGATTCATCCATGGCATGAGTCACCGAGGTAGGAGGGACGACCCCTCCCTCTTCCAAGGACTCTGTGAACTCAAATTCTTGCCTTACTTCCGTAAGTGCGTCCCCCACCACTCCTCCCTGCATGTCCATCTTTATTATTATAACTTCGCTGTACAAGTCACCAACCCGGTTGCTGATATACTCGCCACCCACAGATCGCCACCGGCGCCGGCGACCGACCCTCGACCCAGCTGCTCATGTCATCAGAGAGCTGGCACAAGCCGGCTGGACCGCCGTCTCTGTGAGTGTGGTTGCAGAGTTGAGCCGCGAGGAAGTTGAGTTGAGCTTCAATTATTAGTATAGTATCATGGAGACAGAAGACAGCGAATTCTGTCAAGAATGACTTCGTCAGCACAAAAACACGCCGACGCGGTATAGGGAGGTCGAATGGTGGCGCACTTCATAACAAGAAGAGATCCATCAGTGTTTAAAACAACAGGAATATTAGCATCTGTCAGCGACTTCAACAAATCACTGCGACGTTGCGTCATTGTGTCGTCGCATTCGCCAGAATAAGACATCTCCTCATCTCCGATGAATTCACTCAGAAGATGATCCGCTCTGTCGCGACACACCGGTCCTTCACACTCAAGAGGGGAGACAGTTGCAACCGCTGCCTCCCATATTACGGCAACACCGTCGCTAGTACAGCGCGCATTCTCCAACGTTTGTTCACGGAAATGAGTGGACATTATCACCAAAGTTGCACAGCCACCAAAGACGTCAACAGCAGATAGAAATCCCCGCAGTGGTGGTTCCCGCCGATTGTTCTTGAAAGTCACACTGACGCACATATTTGCGTAAGGTCCCAGCAACCCCATTCCCTCTTTAGAGAACTAACAAAGGACAATTGAGACAGGGTCATGATATGTTAACTGATAGAGATCTGCACATTGAAGAACCATCAACATATACGCAGTCGACTCGGAGGACACACCTGCACTCCCACGGCACTCCCTGCTGCTTCCTCCGGGCATCCGGCGACGCCGTGCCCGCGCCGCCAGCTTTCCCTCCTCTGTCAGACAGTCCTGTGCCTACACAGCTGGCCTAGGGCCAGCTCTCAGACCGGGGAGGAACTCCGTGGGGACTTCTCTCTGAAGCCTGCCTTTCTCCACAATGATGTGGGAACGGTGGGAACGGGAGTATGTGTCGCCTACAAATTTCCAGCGAGCTAGATATCCAAATGCTTCCACAGTATTCCAATTAGATAGCTAAGTGTCCGTTGTGTGAGCTCGCAATGATACACTGCCGCTTATTGAAAAGTGGGAGGAGTATCCATGACCGTCCCCGAATCCGTTTTCTCTTTGCCACTGTTGTATTTTTTATCTCGTGTTTGTCATTGTACGTTTCTGCGAATTTACAAGTATCAGAATCTTTTCCATCTGTGGAATCACTAAAAAATGTGGGAGCTCTAACGTTTATTAGAACTGCTGTGTCATTGAAAGGAGGTGACGTTAATCTCATTCTCTGTTACACGGTTGTTAGTGGTACAGACAAGTGTCCCTCTGGTGTGGACGGAAATCCAACCACTCCAGACACGTCTCCTCCCAAACAAGGTGCTGCTGGACTTGGAGGAAGGTTCTTTGTATTTTATCTTGGTAGTGCTAGTGAGAGGAGAATATGTGGCTCTAAGGGAGGTACGGGTGGCTCTTGTCGCAATATAGACTTCGAGGATATTTCTGTGGGAGGTAGTTCTGAACTAATCGTGAAGGTAAACGAACCTTCTGTTTCTGTGACCACTTCTCCTGTGGTATCAGCATTGCCTACCACAATCACGTACTTCCCTAGTTTCGGTGTTTCCAAGACAGGAGCGCGGGTATTTTGGACAAACCGCGGCAACTGTGATGAAGTACCCGAGGCGCTAATATCAGTGACATCGTCGTCGCTGACCCAAGCTTATGTCTTTCCCATGAATCCATCCGGGTCTATCACTGAGGCTGGTACGACATGGCATCCTTGCGCGGTGTATGGAGAATCGGCGACGATTTGGCAGCATCTGGAGATGATTTCTGTAACCGTTGGAGATATCCGCGTTTCTGTGGCTACGGACCAGGAACCACTTCGACCTTTGTTGGCTTTGCTTCCACGCAAAATCTCTCTATCACCTGGAGTAGACGGTACTGCATTCACGATTATTTCAAAAGGTAGGTGAGCAAAGAATGGAAGAAGGGGTGTGAGACACGAGGATTGACTGGTGTGTACGTGTTCTTTTTGTTTGTAGGCAAAGGAGATGCTACTTGCCCTAGCGTCCCTGCAGCAGGCTCGGTGACGCTATCGTCTTCTGCATCAACTTTTGAGGTCACTCCGCCTCTTCCACCTGCTAGCAATGCAGTGACTTATCTTATTGTATGTTTTCGGAGGGCAGGGGAAACAGGATCATTCGGTGCTCTGGTGAGCTTCGGCAAATCAGGAGATGGTGTGTTACTGAACCGAATCATCGTGGAGAGGATATCGATAACTGTTCCGTCGTCGATGCGTTCTCCGGAGGTAAGTATTACATAATGTTTTGAAAATATCTATGCGCCGTGTTGTGTGTTGATATATGTATCTGATCTGTTTATTTTATGGCAGGGTCGCATTATGTGGGGTCTACCCTTCGCCGCGCGTGTCTCTAATCACGGAGGTATTGTACCTGGTGATCGTATGCAGTTGATTCCCAAAGTTTTGTCGAAATGTTCTGATGCTTTCGATACGACGAAGCTTTCAAACGATCCTTTTTCGTTCGAGGCGGCACCCGTGGTGTCTTCGGTATCTTCATCTTCTCTTGAGGCATGGATGATTGTGTCGCGCAGAATTCTGACATCTCTTCCAGATGGTGTTCCGTCACCTTCTGTTAGTGCTCACTGGGACCTCCGTCTTTGTATCAAAACGACGTATGATACGCAATTCCGCATGGTGGGCCCTGCCGCAGAGACGGTTGCTTTCTCCGAGTCTGCTGCGAGTATGCTTCCTTCTGATGCGACATCGTTGGATGTGCTCGCGCGACCTTCTTTCAGTATATCACCTTCTGTCGCTTCCCCTTCTGCTCTTCCATTCTTATCTCTGGATCTTGCTTCGCTAGCTTCGTTCGAAGCGTTACCAAGAGGCGCTAGCAACGATGTTGGTCAGGGTGATCTTATGGCGGTGGAGCCTCAATCTGGTCGATGTTTCGGTGAAAATTCAAAAATTGGTGAAGTTGGTGTAACTTTGTTGTCGTCTGGGGCTCTGCCCGTATCGAAAATCGTGTTGACGGAAGGTGCGTTTGGCCCTTTGTTGCGTGATGCCGCTTCTGCCAAGGTTGTAGTGTGCTATCGACCTAAATGGGCTGCTCATTGGGCTGAGCTTGATTCTGAAGTAGAAATTCGTCGAATCGTTGTTGAACCGGAGACTGCTGCGAAGACCGTGCCGATTCAGACCGATATTTTGCGCCCGATTGCTTTTTCCAATCTTCCTCTGCCTTCCAATGCAAATGCTGTTCAGTATTATTCCAGGCTAGTTCCAGTCAATACCAAGTGTCCGCCTGCGAACTCTACAACAGAGGGAGGCATTCGGCTCGTATTGAAGTCGGCATCTACCTTTGTCGCTTCGTATAATACCCTTTTGAAGAAAGGAGATTATTCCGTTTGTCTTTTGCCTTCGTGGGAATTGAGCGCTGCTCGTCCCTCATACTCTGCCCTGTCGGGAAATAGTATGCATACGGTCGATATCGTTGCGAAGCCTGTATCTGGCGAAGCTCATATTGTTGCGAAAATGTCATCTTTGGTGCATATCTCGAATACTAATGTTGGTGACGAGGTGTATTTGTATCCGGAAGATGAAGATGACGCTGATACTGCGAGTGTGGAAGAGGTCGGCGCTGTGGCTGTAGCCGCCGTAAAAGATTGTTCCTCTCCATCCGCTAAACTTTCTGGCCCTTTTACAATTGGTTCCGGTCTGGTGGCTGGGTTAAACGCTCCCTCTCCCGGAAAGTACGGATTGTGCTATTACGCCAAATATCTTTCGTCCGGAGCTGGTTCGGCCTCCCATGGTGGCGTTTCTGTAGCTTCTGTGTCTAGCTCTGTGTTTTTATCCTCCCCGGATTCTGCTGTATTGGTTCAGTCCCTTTCTGCGCGGCATACGATGCGTGGTGCCCCCATGTACGTGCAGTTGGGCGTGATGTCGGAATTACAATTTCCGTCGACAGTGGTTGGAGATACGGTTTATTTCATCCCTCCTTCTACATCTGATTGTACAGCATCTCGAGAAGCACAGGCTGTCCAATCTGGCCTCTTTGCAACATTATCGGCGTCTAAATATGTGAAAGTGGTCCCTGCTGGTGAAAGTTTGCATCCATCTGCCATTTTTACTTTCGATAAAGTCAAGTTACAGACGGTCTATGGATTCAATTCGTTTGGTGAGATGTTGGGATTTTATGAATTGTGTTACCGATCGAAGGGTGAAACTTCGTATAAGTTTGTTCAAGGCGCCGGGATTGAACTGAAGCGAATTATGCAGGAGCCATTATTTGCTAGTAGCGCTGGATTCGCGACATCCGCACAGCTCATTTTCTCTTCCGTTGTGGATGGAGATGTTGTTTACTTCGTTGAAGACGGCAGTGAAGGGTGTATTCCTCCTATTGATAAAGATGCAGCGACGTCGAGTGATTCAAATTTGGTTCCAGTGACAGTGGAATGTGGTGGAAAGGGGATCTTTAGCATTCCTCCAAGGAAAGTTTTTCATCCTTGTTACCGCCCGAGCTGGTGGAAGCCGTACCTGCCGTCTTCTTGGTACCGTGTGACGGACACACCGTTTTTTGCGTGTGCAGCCGGTCAGTTTGTGGCTTCCAGTAATGGTACTAGCTCATGTGTGGACTGTTTTGAAGGTGAATACTGTCCTTTAACTGCTGGCTGTCCAGGCGCCTGTTATAAGTGCAATCGGGGTCAGTATCAAAGTCTGAAAGGACAGTCGGCCTGTCGACAGTGCGGTGACGCCGAGTACCAAGACGAAATCGGTCAACCATCTTGTAAGGCCTGCCCGCAAAACACCATGCTAGAGCTTAGAAAGTTCGGTACGAATATAACTGATTGTGGTTGCAAGCCCAACTATTACAGGAAAGACCGACTGACGGGTCTCCCATGTGATGCCTGTCCTGAGGGAGGTCAGTGCGACGGAAGCACCTCTTGGCCTTACCCGCAAGCGGCTTATTGGGGAGAGCGATCGGCTCCATTTTCCTTCTTGGCTTGCAGCCCTGCGGAGAAATGTGTTGGGACGAAAGATTTTCTCTGTCTAGAGGGATCAGAAGGTCGCCTTTGTGCAGCTTGTGCGGATGGTTTCTATGCTCTTGGCACACCTGCGGTGTGTAAGAAGTGTCCAAATCCCGGTGCTGTGCTTCTTTTCGCAATTATTGCCGTATTTGCGGCATGGTATCTTGTCAATAGCATCGTCGCTGACTACTCTGTCGCCACAGACCAGTTCTTGTTGTTCTTGCAAATCTTCGCGCTGATTGGATCTTTTGGGTTGAATTGGCATCCGGCGCTGGTACAATTCTTCGCTGTAATTTCTCTGGTGAACTTTGAAGTTGACTGTGAGTCTCGCTGTTAAAGTTATTCGTGTGACGATGAGCTTTTTTTCTCATTTATGTTTTTTGTTGTGTGCTTCTGCTTTTTGATAGACATTAATCCGAATTGCGTGATGGAATGGACTTACCGTGATACTTTCTTGGTGCAATTGAGCCTTCCTCTGGTGGTCATGTTTCTCACTGGCTTGTTTCTCACCATCAAATCTGCTGTTTATTGGATTCGGAAGTGGTGGAAGCACAGACACTCTTCTGCGGAGCCGCTCGAATGGGAGAAAGAAATCGTGGAAAGTGCCGACTATCAGCACTCGTCGGAATACGTTATTGACGCCTCTGTTCGTATTTACTTGATCTTTACGTGTCTTACGTATCATGTATTGGT
>JAGYYM010000078.1:0-12489 GCA_021439955.1 Certesia quadrinucleata | reverse complement strand
AATGGCACCTTCCCTCTTACTGGCGAACGCTCGTCATCACCCGGGGCCTTCACCGCCTGTCTCTCCGAGTCGCGTCCCACGGAGGAACGCGACTGAGCACCGCGATCCTCCTGTGAAGGCTTCGACTTGCCTTTTTCCACAGCACGGCCTTTACTCTTCTCTTTCGAAGCGGTACCTTCTTCACCAACCTTATCACGAGCTGGTTTTTCACTCCTCTCCGCAAAGTTCCTGCGGGCAACACCACACTTGTCCAGAACGGTTACCACCGACGGAGTCCAAGACAGCACAGTACTCAGACGAGCGTACACACCAGTCAATCCACCAAGATCACGCAAACTTCGCTGTCTCCCATGCGACTCACAACTCTTCGACTCCACAAAAACAGGCTCATTACACACCGAGCACTGCAATAAATGGGAAGAGCTCACCATGGACAACGCCACCGCGGATAACCCTGACGCACACCATCTCGGCATCGGGTCGCGCGATCCACGTTGAGAAGCTACTGCGTTCAGCACACGGAACACATTCGCCGGAGATCCAAGGATGGGCGGTGCGGATGGGATGGAGACGGGTCGCGGGCGTCGTTCTGGTACTTCGGCCGTCGTGTTTCCTTCCGTCGAGGTAGCGCATACCAATGTGGGCTCTCGCCCCATTTCATCATCTGACATTTCTTTCTTGATCGACGGTTTCTTCGACATCTGTTCCGCATAGGTTGCTGATGGTGAGTCATTCAAACTCAACGACGTCGCATTGATCGCTTTTATAGGAATAAGCTGAAGAAACGTCGTCACGTCGGCAGAAGACAGCCCTGGCATCGATCGGTCGTCGCTGCGACCACTTACGTTCCCATCACGTTTATGCGATGACGGTCCATCACTTAGAGGATTCGCGTTCTCAGAACGAGCGGCTTCACCCGACGGCTCCATCACGCGGCCACCAGCCAAGAAGAAAGGTGTTCGCTGCGTGGGAAGCGACGCTGTGGTAGATGCTACAGGTGCGTTCTCCTCCGCAGGCGGAGGACTTGTGAAAGACAGAGGTTGCAAAGGAGGCTGCGTCGTCGACAAAGTGTCCGCCAGTAAGAGGGAAGGTGCCATTAGAGACGAAGAAGATGGAGTGGGAGTAGTGGATGCCTGTGACGATGAGCGAGACGACATGAGACCGCTTAGACGAATACTGCGATGAGGCCTAGATGGCGCGCTGAATAGATTCGAGATAGGAGGAATCTGTATCTCGATTTCTCCGTGTGGTCTCGCGTCATCGTCGTCACCAGCTCCATCTCCATTGCCACCAGGACCACCCCCGTCGTCGTCGTCGTCACTATCACTCGAATACACCCTCGCCATTGCACCTCGACCTCCCCGAGCGTTGGCATTTCTTCCACGCGAGCGAGACACTCCCTGCAGGAATCGATCAATGGACGTTTGATCCATGTCTAGAGACAGCTCCACATTACGACTTTCGCCAGGGGGAACGTGGAATGGACGGAACAGTCGTCCCACGTTCTGTATCTGACTCACACGACTCCCAGATCCATCTGCTGGAAAGAACATCTCTTGTGCGTTACGTCGATCAGGAGAGTCTGAGCCAAAGATCAACTCACCCAACTCGCCTTCAGCGGCAGCGTCGTCTCCATTCGGCCGCGCCCCCATCAGAGGAGGTGCGGGGAACCCATCTTGACTCCGAGGAAGACGGCTGTCGAAGAGACGCAACGGCTCGTGGTCAGCAGCAGATCGAGAGGCGACACCACCGCTCATGACTTGTAAAAACTCATCGTCTTCAGAGTCAGAGGAATAAGAGCCGAGAGAGAGGACTTCATTATCCTCATCGCCGTCATCTTCAAGCATTTCTTCATCAGCGACATTACCATCGTCATCAACTTCGGCCTCAATGACTACTGGACCAGCGTCTTCATCATCGACATCCCCATCATCCAAGAGGCCGTCACCGCTCACTTCATCAATGTCGTCGTCATCGTCGTCATCGTCGTCATCGTCATCGTCATCGTCATCATCATCTTCATCGATATCATCGAGGTCCATATCCATCGCCATATCCCCATCGACATCTCCGGGAACACCGTCCATGTCCATGACATCGCTATCATCATCACCACTATCATCCATACCATTATCGCCATCAGCGCCGTCATCTTCGTCACTGGAAAGAAAATCAGATGAATTATCATCACCGCCTCCATCTCGATTTCTCAACGGTCCTCCTTCTTCATCATCGTCGTTCATCGCCAGATTTATTTCAAGCTCTTCTACATTCGCAGCCTCTTCTTCTAATGCGAGAACACGACGATCTTCTTCATCACCAAGATCATCGTCATCATCATCGTCATCATCGACGCCAACGTCACCAATGACAACATCGCCATTCTGATCAGCATTCCCTTCGAATTCGTTCATGAAATCAAGTTGACCATCGCCAGCAACATTCACATCATTGCCACGACGCATCACATCAGCAACGACATCCGGATCTAACTCAACATCATTTCCATCGACGACGCCACCGTTACTCTCCATCAACTCGAATTCATCATCATCGGTATCATCGCTACTGGAACTACTGCTAGAAAACTCTTGACTCTCCATCACGTCTTTCATATCAATCATGTCCTTATCAGCATATCCCTTCACCACCGATGACTCACGAATACGATCCTTAAGTTGTGTCGCAATGTTCTTCACCACACCCTTATGCCAATGACGCAATAAAGACATCAACGGTCTCGGAATATCATTCGCAAGGTTCAGGAATTGGGCGGACAGATCTTGTGAAATGAGACCACTCCCCCCCGTTCCACTGGAGTCATCACCATTAGTTGGATTCGGCGGTTGCACGGAGCCCGTCACCGCACGAATCGATGCACTCTCTCGTGTCCACAACTCCCCATTCCCATGCGCAGACCAAAAATCCATCGTTGAAACATCAATCACATCCGAGAAAATCTCACGGAAACCATGATGACTCATCGCTGAAAGAAGTTCACGAGAAAGAACCTTACGTCGGTAGCGTTGTTGGCTAGACATATCAGAAGTAGATAGGCTCCCAACCCGAATGCCCGCCGCTTCCACGAGATCTAATGCGATTCCATCCAGTAGATTCTGTGCGAATAAAACCGATGAGCGAAGATGAAGTACGGCGTGGATTTTACCCGACGGGTCCTGCTTACATGATCCATCACCGGTCGCGTTCGTGGAACGAAGAGTAATAATACAATCTTCCAAGTGTTTCGCCATTTCCGAAACAACCACGTCCAGTCCGCTCTTAATCCCCGTATATTGTCGCTGAGACGCCCTCTTATGATGGTAATGCGTCCCCGGCGTACCCATGGTGGTGTCCTTGGAGCGGGAGCGTGACTTGGACTCGGAGTCATCCTTGAGCAGAATGGCGCTCTGCATGCAAATTAATGCCAAAAGATTCGACGCCATGCGCGCCGTAGTCCGGCAGAGCCCACGGCCTCTGTTTGAGGAACTGTCACGTCCCATAGTGGAATCACTGTTGATACGAATGCCCGCAGAAACAAACTCAGTCAAGAGCAGACCCACAAACGTGATGGAGCACTCAGACTGAGAAGCCGATGATTCATGCAGATGGGACTTTCCACAAGACTTGCAATCAAATTTGGTTTCCACAAGAATATCCAAAAGTGAGGGATGCAGAATAACAAGGTCCGCTAAAAATCCAATTAATACCGATGGAGATCTCAGTCGTCTTGAGTCTACGCCCGGTTCCTCCTCAAGAGCCCACCACACAAACGATTCCTTCATGTGGTCATTCCCAGAATCAGCAGCAACGAGATCTCTATTGTCGATGCACACGCCTGCGTGTAGCTCACGAAGAAGAGTGCGAACCACTTCCCGAGACTGATCACCCGAACAGACACTCGGGGCTACTGTCGCTACCACTCTGTGAACGACAGACTTGGATCGTCGCTTCTGTTTCGACTTATTCACCTCAGATACAGAGCCGTCCATGCGAGGAACAGCCCAATACGATGACGGAGCTAAATCCAAGCGCGTCGATGAAGAAGAAACATTCACTATCTCGTCAGAACCATCATTGTGACGTTTCGGTGAGAGATTACCCTCAGTGGATTCCATCTTGACGTCACTGTCGTCTTTCCCGTCTTTCTCAACATCGACATTATCATCTGCACCTCCTTCCGATGAAAACACAGAAGCAACATCACAACAGTTCCCCAGAGCAGCGCAAAACGCACCAGGAGAACGATGCAGTAGCGGTGACAACGCCGCGAGCAAGACATCCAAGCGAACTGCAGGGCGATCAGAACCGCTGTTCGTTTCGGCTATCATGGATATCTTCTTCATCGCTGTGATATATGAAACTTCGTCTTGGTACTTTGGTGAATCAGAGAGCTTTTTAAACACCGATGGTATCTTTAGAGAACCCTGAGAAGTTGCTAAGCTAGGAAATACATTCCTTATGCAATCCTCCATGGACCTCTGCAGTATTCGTTGATCTTCGCAAAGGTGTTGAATCAGTCGAGCCGATACACCCAAACTCTCTCTAAATGACGCTCGTGGAGGGATCTGCAACACCATCGTCAGTCCATTTTCAGGCACAGCTGCGTCCGGTACAACGCCACGTAAAGCACTTAACTCGAAGAATCTAGCAGAGAAAACAGGGTCCGCAGAAAGCGTTAACACCGCACGTAAAGATGCGTGCACAATCGTAGGCGCCAGAGTGGTTGATACTAGCGATAGCAACTGTCCCACAGTGTTCTTCTTTTCAAACTCAGAGGAATTCGCGCGGAAACGTTCCGCAGTTGCTTCCGCGGATACCTGCCACATCAACGCCATCGTCAACAAATCCAAGAAGTCCGTCTCCTGTTCGACGGATAGACCCTGGTCGGAGGAAGCGTTGAAGAAACCGTCCTCACTAGTAGACACAGGTACCTCGATTTCGTCAATCAGACACATTGCTTTTTCAGAATCACCTTCCATTATGCCAACTCCATCCAGTTTCAAAGATTTCATGTTTTTAGATGAAGAGTCCTCCTTCCGATGACGTTTCCTCACAGGCGATGCAGACGGCGGTCTGTCGTCGCGAGTATCTCCAGGATGCGCAGAATTTACATCGCCGTTAGTGACTTTTGAAGTCAGCACCAGTCGAGAATTTTCAGGACGACGAAACCCAGATGTGCGTAGAGACCTTCCGCCCCTCCTCTCAATCGCGTCAATAAGCACAATCCCCAAAGAGATAGCCTCGATGAAACTCGAGACGAAAAGACCGGCATCGGAAGTCACACCCACTGAGCCATCAGGCTTCGAGGTCTCCATGGTGTTTTCGCAGATTTGATTCTCGAAAATACAACGCACACAGCGCGCAAGCCACACAACTATGCGTGAGTCCGCACCCAGTTCACAGAGCTTTGCCCGACAAGCCTCTCCGTAAGGACCGGGACCGGTGCAGAGGGAAAGACACAGCTGTAGCGAGCTGGCAAGCTGCAGAGACAAAACTGTCATATCTACCGAACCATCCACAGCCCTTCCGCCTCGCTTCCTCGGTGACGATCTTCGGGGAGGTTTTTTTCCACTATCAGAAGAAATATTCAAACCAGTCAAAGACTTCTCCAAGGAAGCATCGATGACGACAACGAGCGCCTCTATCACAGACTCAAGGCGCACCCATCCCATGTAGGAGTCACCAGAATCTGGTCGCAAATCGGCAGAAACGTCCTCATTCATCTCCGCTGCAGCAAAGAGTAGCTTCGAGAGATACTGGGTCGACACTCGTCCTTCCATCGTTCCTAGCAATTTCATAACTTGCTCCGGAAGGTCCACGAACAACGGAAAAAGCAGATTCGCCTGTCCATATCTCCAAGATTCATAGCGGCTTCTCCTCTGGGCTTCCAATTCCGCGTTCGATTCCGCAGGGTTGCCAGTCGCGTCGTTCCCAGTAACAGCGAGATTCGCCGCAGCAGCCGCAGCAGCTGCTGCAGCAGGTGCGGCAGCCGGAGCCGACGGCGGGTCTTCTTCTGCAGGAGGCTCAGGTCTCGGGAACGGAGGTTCGTTCGCGATGTTCTCGTTCGGATTCTGAAGGATATAGTCAGTGGCAAGCTGAATAGCAGTCTGTTGATCTTCCTCTGGGAGATCAGTAAAGTTAGTCACCCTCTCCTGATACACTCCAGATCGCAAGATGCGTCGCAATGCATGAATAGCTCGCTCACGAGAAAAACCCATGTCAGCTAAACGACTCACAGCAGACTCGCTGGGATCCAAAGGACGTCGTTGCCTCTGAGCCGCAGCGACTGATCCAGGCAGATTCCGAGATCGCTGGAACAGTGCACTCATCAGCGCAGCTCTCGACGTGCGGTTGTCTTCTCTCGTGTTTGCGGGTACAGAGCGGAATTCAAGAGAGGTAATGAGTAGCCCAATTACCTTGTCAACGACATCAGACGGAACGATACAACTCGTCTGACCAGACACGTCCTCGCTGAGATCCGTTAGACCAGTCAAGAAATTCCACGATTCCACCACTGAAGGAACAACAGAGGAGCGAATATCCATCCAAAACTCTCGTAAATCAAACTTCAAAATGCTCGAAGATCCATCAGCAATAGGATTCTTCGAAGTAGTTACTTTCACCTTCATGCAATGTGATAAAGGCGACATGGATAGAACCCTAGACGACAACATCTTCGACAGCAACGACGACAGCCCCGTGAGCAGACCTCGCGTCATTTGCAGACTCTTGTTGTTCTGAATGTCACCTCCGCCGCGCGATTCTTCCATGTGCAAGGACACGTACTTCTTCATGAGCCACACAAAGATCTGTCCTAACATCGCTAAACCACCATCTTTCTGAAGACAGTACAAAATGACGGAGTTGAGATTGTCTTGACCCTCATCAAACACAGCCGACTGAAGAATCTTGATCGAATCCATTAGAAACTTGACCCTATGACATGTCGTCAGCCATTTCTCTTCAGTTTTCATCGGAATTCCAGACATGAGCTCATCTGGACAGTCATCAAAGGCATATCGAAGCGTCAAAGTCAACTCATTCGACAACATCTTTGCCACCACAAAAGCATCCGCAGGGACTCCCTGTCGGCGCATGTTACTTCGTCTTTGAGAATTAAACCCAGCCATGGCGCGAGAGAGAACCATCGTGATTCCTCGCATCGTTCTCAGAAAGCGACCGACACATCGGGTCGCACGATTATGATCTCGAGGAACTCCTCCACAAAACAATATGATCCGCTGCACTTCAGGGCTTTCGAATGGTAACGGCTTTTTCTCCGGATTGGCGTCCGCCATGATCGACTTCGCTGTGTCTGTGAAGCTACTGAAAACAGAGAGCTGCCATCGAACGATGCGCTCTAAACTCGCCAACTGCGAAAAAGTCGCAAGACCCATTTCATCCGACATCTGCTCCAAACACGCGTGCGGCGCCTGTAAGCGGAAAGCGATCAAGGACACCAACGCTTCAAGACGATTGATTATGTTAAGGACAGGACAGTAATCAATACGAGCAAACTCGAAGAGAGAGTCCACAGCTTTACGAACTCGAGAAAAACCAATATTTGCCACGAGTCGACGCATGAACACGGAGTTGTCGATGCCTCCCGTATCCAGTTGATCCACAAGAACCAGAAAACATTGATACTCATGTTGCGTCAGTGATGGAATGAGAATCTCCAAGATATCTCGAGGTGACAGTGATACTTTCTCAATCGCTTCGGGATGTGACGGTGCGGATCTCATCTTAATCATCGCATCCTCGGACAAAACCTGAGCCAATTCGTCCTTGACACAAATCTTGGAAACATTCAAAAAATGAGAGAAATCTAAACTCTTCACATACTCCTTCAGAGCCACGCCAGCCTCGGATGACTCGTCAATGGGAGCAATGTCAGTTATCGCCAGTAGACTGTTCATCAATCCAAGTACTGATGCAATGACCACTTGAATATTGTCTTTCACAAGACCACGTAAACACTGGAAGAGGGACAACGCTGGTTGAGAAGATGAAAAGAACAATGGAAAGCGCGGTGACGCCACCACACTCAGCACTTCATTCAATCCACCCATCGTCACAAACAACTTTGCGTGCTCAGAATTTATCAAAATCGCATCCAGAAAAAGGCCAATGCTCTTGAATATATCAAAAAGCTGTGCGTCGGACATTTCATCCATCCGAACGTACTCTTTCGAGTTGACGATACCATCTGAAAACGTTTTCGCCACGAATGCGTCCACTTCAACCACATCTTCACTACCAGCATCCTTACGAAAACCATTCAGCACCTCATTCACAAACCCATACGTAAGAGCGCCGTCGTTGAAAGAGCCTTCTCGCGCAACTGCCTCCGTCACCACCGACACAATCGCTCGCATGCCTTGTTCACGAAGATCAGGCACATGACGCATCAACTCGTCTACAGAGCCCCCGACCACACTGGCAATGTCGCCTTGGAACACACCCTGGTATGATCGACATAAGAATGCATTTCGGATAAAAGATACTAACACTTCCGAGCTAATGACACGTGTCTTCGCGCCTTCATTCAGACAGAGAGCTCCTAACAGAGCCGGAATCACACATATTGCGTCTGCAGACATAGTCGAAAGAGGAACGTTTTTATCAACACCACTACGCTTCTCTAAGCTGGCCTCCCGGAGGATATCTTCCAGAAAATCGTCAGATATAAGAGCAGGGTAGGATGTAGGATCTGCATGAATCAAATCCGTTAACATCCCCGACACATTTGCAAACATCAAACCTCCGAACAGCGTTCTTTCTCTAAATATACATTTGAAGCATTCTGCGATGCAAATGAAAGGAACTCTTTGTAAGTCGTCGTCAGGTTTCATATCTACTCCCTCGAACCGAAGCTTCATGAGGCTGGATAGGGTTTCCTCTGGATTCCAATCATTTAAATTCGAATCCTTCTCTAACATGGATCGCAACCGCGTGACGCCAACAGGGCCTGACGAATGTGCCGCCTGGGCAGCAGCAGAGAGCAGGCGAGACAGAGACTTGAGCAGCTCCTTTACTTCAGCGCACACGACCCAACCACGGTGTTTCCCTTTCCACGCCTGGGTCAACACCCCACACCTACGAATACGACCATCCACGTCGCCATCATCCGGTATCGACACTGCGCGGGCGCGTGACCTTAACACGCGAACCGTCTCGGCTTGGAATCTGTCCGCTACAATCTCCAGACCACCAACCTCAAGGAAGTTGGCCGCCGCACGCGGAATATCACTCGAACTCATATTCGCCACAGAATCGACGCAGACGTCAAAAAGACAAGCCACTTGATTCACGATTCCATTAAGCTCAGGTCGTTCCAGCCTCAACAACGGCACGAGCGTCGACACCATCCCAGATCGAAGCAGTGCTTGAGTCCCGGCGTTTCCGGATAATGCACAAAGACTTAACAAAAACACCATCACTGACTCACATACCCCCACGGAAAACACTTCCTCAGACCGAGATTCACACACAGCCTTTTGTGATGAAGACAAAAAAGTGATGACTCGACCAACGAACAGAGTTAGTTTTCCATGATGTGAATCGGCGCCAATGCGAGATAGAACCGCGGAGATGCGTTGTCTGTCTTTAGACGCTGTCGTGGCAAGAGATACCAACGCTACCATCGCCGTGCAACGCGCCCCATCCAAATAAGATTGAAAAGAAAGGTTGGGATCCGCACCCCAATCTTCACTAAGGTTGAAGTAATCCTTTGTAGACAATGATTTCGGCAAGGATCCGAAATCTCCGTCCCGAGCAGTGTCAAAAACAACACTCCAGCGAATGGCGTTTGTCGACGCCGCAACATAAGGGATGGCGCAATCTTCTGTATACACGACGCTTTCGTCCGGAGTCGCGTCGATGATGGAAGAAGGAATATCCCTTGCAGCAATAAAGTCCATTAGAATACGCGCAAAGTCGGCGTCGTCAGGGAGGTTGTTCACCCCAGCCAGGGTCTGTCCCGCAGCATTCTGACAGAGTTTTATGCATGCTAGAGCCAATAGGCGCGTCCTTATGTACAAACTAACGCATCGGCCATGAAAGTTAAACCAACGGGGCACCTCACCTTTCACACCATAACTTCCACACACAACGTTCTTATCTAGTAAGTCGACTAGGCGAGATCGGTACAATGCCTCAAAAGAAGATTCCATATGAGTCCGATTCGCTTCGCTATTTCCAGTCACCCGCTCCTTAAACACACTTATGTCAGAAGAAGCAGGAATAACAGGAGTATCGAATCCGATTCCCTCAGCGATAACAGCAAGTCTTCGTACGAGAGCGTTATGTGAGTGCGCCTTGGCAGGCTTGGAGCCGCCCACAGGTCCCCTTTGGATCAACCCCAACAACAACACGATGGAGTGAAGAACAATCTCCGCATTGCCAGAGCCTAGAAACGCAGCGATGGTGCTAAGGACATTGTATCGACGCCTGTTCTTACATCGATCAATCAATCTTTGCAAAAACTTTAGAAAACGAAGGATGTCGGTATCCGTCCAAGTATGGGAAGGAGCGGTGTCTTCACCCTCTTCGTTGGGCGATGCTTCTTCATCCAGCGTCATCCCCACTAGTAGCTCCGGTCTAGATTTGATATATTTCTCCATTGCCGCATCAATTCGATTCACAACAGGGAGCCAAAGAAAAATATCCGATTTGTCCACCTTTCGTTCGTCGATGGACATTAATCTCTCTGAAAACTCCTCATCTGGAACATCGCGAATGTCCTCCAGTAGTCTCTGTAAAACTGGTGGAAGGGACACAAGGTTCTTCTGTCCAGGAAGCTTTAAACGCATCTTCAGTCTCTAGGTACTCACCAATCCGATCACAGAAAGATGAGCAATAAAGACAAACACAAACGATCTCCTATCCGATCGAATCCAATAGCACAGCAGATAGACAGCAGTACAGCCGCACCCACTCTTCAGGAAACAAAGCACAGCTATCCCCGCTGCTTAATAGCACGGCATGACACATACACAGGAGCCGGTTATATATATTCTGAGGACGCAAACGGGCATTCCATCCCCCATCAAAGCATGCTGTCGCTCATCGTTATCGCCGAACCAAGGATTTTCCGCCCATGATGCATGGAGAGCCCGCGCCGCGGTGGGGGTGCTTCCCTCTCGCTCGCTCGGCGCAAGTCGACTGCGCCTTCTCTGTGACTGCGCCGGCGGGTCGGGGGGAACGGAGGAGCGGAGGCGATAGGCAGGGAGGGAGGAACGGAGGAGCGTGGTGCTTTGCTTTCCCTTTTCCTTTCCCTCATTTCTTCACTCGTCTTCACGTTCATTGCTTGCGCTATAAAGACAGGGAGTTAGGAGGCGGCGCCTTTACCGACTCATAGCGCTGTTAAGGATAAGATTCTGCTCGCTTCTACCACTCTAACCAACTAATCAACATGTCATCGACTCTTGACGAACTTAAAAAGCTGACTACCATCGTTGCTGACACGGGTGATTTCAACTCCATTGCCCAGTATCAGCCCACCGATGCGACGACGAACCCTACGCTCATCTATCAAGCTTGCAATGACTCGCAGTACGCTAACGTCGTGAACGATGCTCTTAAGCGCGCCAAGGACACGCTGCCTGCTGGTGAAGACCCGGTGATCCATGCGTGTGACTGCTTGGCAGTGGAGTTTGGTAAGGAGATCTCCAAGATTGTTCCAGGCTATGTCTCCACGGAGGTCGATGCGCGCCTCTCCTTTGACACGCAAAAGACTGTGGATAAGGCGGTCAAGATCATCAACATGTACCAGGAGATGGGTATTGGTCGGGATCGCATCCTCATTAAGATTGCGTCGACCTGGGAGGGAATAAAGGCCGCTGAGATTTTAGAAAAGCAGGGGATCCATTGTAACTTGACGTTGTTGTTCTCCTCTGCTCAGGCGGTAGCCGCAGCGGAAGCTGGTGCGACTCTCATTTCGCCGTTCGTGGGCAGGATCTTGGATTGGTACAAGAAGGCTGAGGGTCGTGAGTATGACGCTCATGAAGATCCGGGTGTCTTGTCTGTGACTTGGATTTACAATTACTTCAAGAAGTTCTCTTACGCTACCATTGTAATGGGAGCATCTTTCAGAAATACTGGGGAGATTACGGAGCTTGCTGGTTGTGACCGTCTCACCATCTCGCCGAAGCTTCTGGCAGAGCTGCAGAAGATGACCGCGCCTGTCCCGGCCAAGCTGACGTCTGCGAAAGCCTCCGCGGCGGATCTCACGAAGGTGTCTTACGATGAAGCGTCTTTCCGATGGGCGATGAATGAGGACGCTATGGCCACGGAGAAGCTTGCAGAGGGTATTCGTAACTTTGCAAAGGACTTGGTGAAGCTCGAGGACATGATTCGCGAGCGAGTTTAAATGCTCTTGAATAATTTACTGTATTTATTTTATTTTTATTAGCTATTTATTTGATCGTATATAAGAGGTCTGAATTCTTTCACCTCTTGGAAAAAGCTTCGATGCATTTTACAGCA
>JAGYYM010000077.1:0-12497 GCA_021439955.1 Certesia quadrinucleata | reverse complement strand
TTGGGGTAGTAGTGCAGCTAGTGCATGGTAGACCTCTTAGGATCTCTCTGTACCCTGTACTGAGGGAACACCTTCAGGAACGTATCTCTCTTCTTCTATGAGCTATTGAACGCCTGCTAGGTCTTAGAACCCAGGAGATGGTCTCCCTTGAAGAAGCTGTTGCCTGTGTTGTTAAGCCTACCTGTGCAGTAGGTGACCTACTTGTCATCTAGGTACACCCTTGACCGTTTGGTGTTGCGTTAGGCAAATCCATCTGACTCTTTGGATACATGGCTGAGAAGGGATAGCAAGTCATTCTTCACTCGTTTAGCCTCACCCAGTGAACGTAGGTTCTTTTTATTTAGGTTAAGCTTCCTCATACCACCCTTCTTCCCCTAGGGTATGGGCTCCTTTGAAGCAGACAACCTCCTAGCATTGACCGATCTTCTCTACACATTAGGCCCTCTGCCTCTCAACAACTACACCTATCTTGGTGTTTCAATCGATGCACCTAAACTCTACCTGGCATACCTTGCTCTCACAGCTGGGTTAGTCTAACTGTACTCCTGATAGCTCTGTGAATCTGGCTAACTTTGTATAGATGCCTCCCTCACCCCTCCCTACGTGCTATCATCCTCTCCATCATATAGTTCTAAGGATTTGAAGGCACCAACCCCCCTCAGTATGGTGAGCATATTGTACCCATTGGTCCCATAAAAGTCCATTTAAGGATTGTACTCTATACCCAATTTGTAAGGGGAAAGTGCTTACATTGTTAGTGAGGGGTTGGGTTTGATTCAAATAAGTTGGGTGCTGGCTTGGTGTGTGTGGTGGCTCTGATCTTCTATATGGCGGCTGTGTGAGAGGGGGTGGGAACTTACTCTCACCTTACGACGTCGTTGTTTGGATGGGGTTCTCCTGGATATTCTCCTGGCAGAGTTAGGTTTCATTGATATATTGCAAATATAAAAATTAAAAATAAAATCTCAGATTTTAATTTGAGGTCATGGGGTTAAAGTGAAGTAGGAAATTAAATTGAAAATTAAGATTATAATTTCAGGAATTAGCGCACTTAAAAACGCAGCTCACCTAAAACCCAAAATAGAAATCCTCAAAATTAACCTCACATTAAAAATAACCAAATTTTTGAATTTATGAAATTCAAGATTCTATTTATTTTCAAATTTCAAAATTTCAGAGAGGTTTTGGGTTTTAATATTGGTTGCCTATTAGATAAAATTAGATATGTTAAAATGATAGACACTAATATAGCCAATATAGGTAACGCATAATAAGAATTAGATCTTCCACCAATACGTCTCCAATACGTATCCCGCAAGTCAAAGAAATTCCAAGACTTTAAATCCAAACTAGAAGCCAATTTCAATAACCAAAACAAACAATCAGCCTGCATGCTATGCTGGGGGTTCATCACCCAATACCAGAAGAAGAAGCACCTCTACCATGCCCAGTATATGAAAACACCCAGTCACCCCAGGGAAGGGGAGTCATTTTAAGAATGAAGAGTAATTTATAGAGCTAGCTCGCTAGTTTGGGAAATATGATGACAAGACCCAAGATGTGGCCATATTCAATGAGTGATGTGAGGACAGGAGCAACAACCCCTTTTTTAATCCTAAATCATATGCTACCTCAATACTCCCAGGTACGCCTGGTATGGCCCCACCAGGTATGTAGGAGGGTAAAGGTGGCCAGATTGGGTTGAACTCCATGACTTAGTAGATTGGCCAGCCACCTGCGTTTGGTCCTCCAAAAGGGTTTGATCCTTTATCAGATATATCTCCTTAGTCACCCCCTAATTCAGCATTCGAACTTACCCCACTAATTTCACCCCAAAATTCATCCCATTTTCCCCCAAAATTTGACACACAAAACAATAGGTATTTTGAGCCCCTAAATTTGGGTAGGATAGGCCACTAACAACATCAATAGTTTCATAATCAGTGCAGTAATCAAAATGAATTAACGACCTAATCCGTAAGCAGCACGAGCATGACTACTGGATCAACAGCCTAAAAGTAATAGTAAACTAATTATCACTCGACAACAATAACAAAGACATAAGAATACGGGAGTTAGAATCATCCATCAAGTCATTAAACTAATACTAATCTGAATTTAAAGATACCCTCACCAGAGATAACTATAGGATCCCCGTCTTCACTGAGCCGTCAACCGCACCTGGAACTGGGAATATGAATAGTTAGGATAATATTGGAGATATTCATAGGAGGATAGAAGATCAAGAGACTTACACAGGTACAGGAAGGGAAAGGGGGTTGGGGAAGGTAGTGGGGTGTGGGGAGTTGGTGTATGATGGAAGGAGCATAATCTCAAATGAATTACATAGAGACAACTAACAATCATTCTTCTCTCAAGAGCCAGAGGAATTCAGCCACTAATGAGCCATATTCAATAAAAAATATTTTATTTCCAACCTTCCCAACCCCATTTCTTCAATCAAATATATCAAATTAATAATCCCCACATCAAAAACTATGATCCTTCTTCAGGTTATTCTTACTTACCTTGTCAACGAACTACTCAGCAATCTTCGTCAACTCCACAAACTCATTAATATGATAATAGATCTTCTGGTGGTGTAGGTTCAAGATATCTGTGATGTCATGGATAGCCTTCACCAGAAGACGGGTCTTCACCACCTTGGACTACTCACCATTCATCCTAAGGTCCACACTGAACTTGCATGCCTTTTTGTTGTAGTCATGTTACTTTGTGATGCCTGCAGCTCCATCATAGGCCTGGCTTGGTCGTTTCTTACGCTTACAGAGGAAGGAGACGATCATGGCTTCACGGACCTTCACCTCCTTTTTTACATCCATAGATTCGAGGGAGGAGAGGGATATTTCCTCCTCGTCACTAGTGTAGGAATGTTGGCTGTGGTAGCTTCGGAGGATCTTCTTCTCCGCGAACTCGTGTTTAAATTTCTTGAGGGGAAAGGCAAACATGTTCCATTCGTAGTCCTGGAAGGGGACTTTATCAAGGTTTGAATTGGTCATGTTACTTAGCTTCTTGATAGCCTCGTACCACTACTCACTCATAGAGCCACATTTTTTAATCGGTTTCCCGTTGTTAAAAAGTAGGAAGTCTGTCTATGTGTCGAAGCTGTCATCGAAGATGTTTTTAACCATAATCGGCTTCCCGGTCTACTTGGTATGCTGGTAGAAATATCGCATAAAATTATCCAACTTGACCATGCCAACCTCAACTCAATCACGGTTAGTCACAAACCATTGGTCATTCTGAGGCCCGTTATCAAGCCGATAGAATATCTTGATCATGGTGCCGAAAGGACATAGATCCTCAACTCGCTTCTAGATGTTCTCCACTAGGTCCAGGACTTGCTTGGTTTGAATCTGGTATCTGAGGTTCCTCATGAAGTAGATGACATTGGTGTTGATGAGACTTTCATCAATTTCTTTAGGCTCAGGGCGGTTGTAGATGCGCTAGATCTTCTTGGCTCGATCATCCTTACCTAGATGTTGCTTCTTCATCTTAGCCAATACTTGGTCCATCTCGTGTACCTTCATCTCAACGAAGTTAGCGTCCTTAAGAAGTGCTTTACGGAGCATGTACTCACCGTTAAGCTGCAGTTCCTCTTCTGAAGAGCTTCCTGAGAACTCATTTAGTGAAAATTTGGTCTATAGCCTGCGGATGTTTGGTTTATCTTCATCGCCTTTATCTTGGGTGTCAGCGCTTGAGAAGTAATCTGACCTCGCACTTTCGTATGGTTCAACCTTAAACCCTTCACTGAACTTGCTGCTAGCAGTGGCTTCTGTGTTTAATGTCATATCCAGGTCGATAAGGCTATCAAATCGGTCGGTGCTTTCTTCCACACTCATCGCACGTTGTTAAGGCTATTTTGAGCTTTGGTTTATGGATTCATTTGATGCACTCAGATCATCAAATTCTTCAAATTATTCCTCTTATTTCGTCTCAGACTTCATCTCTTCTTCATTATCAGTTTCGTATTTTGGTTTGACCCCGGGTGGAGTCTTATCTTTGATCTCACGGAAGTACTGATCAAGCTTTTTGGTCCTCTACTCTTAAAACTTCTCTAGTACAAAGTTAGCCTTCCTCACAAACTTGCCATTTCCCTACCTCTTCATAGCTACATCCCTCCGCTTTCTGGCCTATCTCTTCTCTAACTTGTCTTAAAGATGATCAAAGGCCTTCTCCTTTTATATAAGCACAAGATGTGAGCTATAAGTACCATGTTAGGACCTTGGCTGGCCTATGATAGAGTTCCTTCTCTTGAGAACAGGTTCTGGGTCTTCTAACTACCAGTTATGGTTATCAATCTTCCTCTTAATGAACCTTCGTATGCCCTCTATATCACCCTTCACACTGGCTTCATCAAATATATTCTGATAGTACTCATCAACCATCACATCTTCTGGGGACCCAAGTACCGCATCATCGTCTTCCTTGAACTACTTGATCGTGCCAACACGTGCCATGATGCTGTCCGTCACTCTGAAGCTTTACTTACGTATCTTGTTACTCCCTGCTCTAAGCTATTTCTAGCTCTCATTTATGTCATTATGTGCTTAATCCTGGTTATCTGAGTCTGAGTCCTCATCTATTTTGGCACTTAGGATCTTCTTGAGGTACTCATCATTTTAGGACACGATGATGAACACCTCCCAGATGAGGCCCATAAGGAGGGATCTCATGATATAGCTGATTATCAAGTGGAATGAGAGGAAGAATATTGACACCACGATCCTATTATGGAATTGGTATAGGAAGTAGATGTAGTAATGCCAGTTTGACTCTGTCAGTACCTGGAATAGAGCTATCATACCCATTGAGAAGGACTCGAATGAGCCAAATGTGTTGGCTTTGTAGGAGAGGATGTCTGGGTTTTCCTTTGATGCCTTTTCCATCTGCTCATCACTGATGTAGAAGAGCTCAACTCCGATTACGGCATATGTGTAGAAAAGTAGGAAAATTACTGAGATGATCTGCTTGAAACTTTCCATACACATGAAGGATTTTAAAATGATGTTTTTGATTCGTTTGAAGGTCTCAAAGCCTTTGAAGAACATCTTGAAGGCCTTTACTGTCCTGAGAGCTTTAAATATCCTTAACGCACGCTGTGATCGTGTGATACGGATTACACGTAGACTTTTGGCTGACCTCATGCTTCTTGCACCTTTAAGGATGCTCAAGGTGACATTCATACCGATCGACGTCACCACAAGGAAAAAGTCAAATTAGTTCCATGGGTCGATAAAATAGTCCTTAAACCCAAGTCCAATCAATTTCATTATACATTCAACAAGGAAGAAGTATATGAATATAATGTCAAGAATATCCAATATATTCTATGCTTCCTCACTTAGCGATACATAGGACAGTATAATCACCACCATATTGAGCATGACTACCACCAGCACGAATATATCAAATAGCTTATGCCTCACTATCACATCCAACTTGGTCACCCTATTCACGTACTTCCTAAAGATATCCCATGGGGCACATCTGAATATGTATTGCTAGATACCCTTTAACGAATGAGCAATTTCGCATGCTTCAAAGTACTGGTTGGGGTCTAGGTACCCTATGTTCTTACTGTCCAGAGTGTTGAAGATTTTCTGTACCTTCTTCTTGTCCTCCTTGCCTCCCATAAGGATTTTGAGCAGCTATTGCCATTGGAATATGTCTATGTACCCTCGGCGTTCATGGTCGATGCATAGGAAGCTTATGAAGAGACCTTCTTTTTCCTTCACTCTATCCTCAAGTAAGATCTTCCCACGATTAATTCTGAAAGCTTCGAACACCACAGCAACAGGGATTGGCAGGAACACTAGTACTGTGAACACCACGAAGGGTAGGAAGTAAATCGCGTTATAGATCTCTGCGTCAATGAATGGCTTCATAACCCCTGGATAGTTAGACAGCGATGTGATCACATATAAAGCTTACGAAGCTTGGCCAATATCCTGGAAATTGGATTCAGATGTGACACCAGCAACGTTGACATCTAGGATCCGCACACCAATCACCGCATATGCCACAATCAGGATGGATATGAGCACTACCACGTCAAGGATCTAAGGGACTGTCCTGAAGATGGACTTCAACGTCTTCTTGATCTCAACAGACTCAAGCACCACCTTCAAGCCTCTAAGCACACGTCCAAATCTGATGTAGTGTATGGGGTAGAGGGAAAAGAATAAGATGAAGTCCGTGGTGAGGATCATGACCGTGAATAGGTTGAGCAGCACCCATGGGTCTCGTAGCAGCTATCTTGACTTTGGTTGCCATATGATGGAAAATATCTTGAAGAACTAGTCCAGATTATACAGTGTGATTATAGAGAACTCTATCCAGAATACGATTTTAAACTTATCGCTGCCTCGTTCGAAAGAGGTGTCATGTGAGTTGTTGACCTCGAAGAAGGTTAGGAATATGTAGAGCCAGGAGAGATAGTGTAGAAAATGCGTGTAGAAGGGGTGCGAAGTGAGGTAATAGAACTTCTTAGGCCAGCTATTTTGCTTGAAATGGAGGATTTTCACCTATCTGAAGGCAAGTCGGTAGTAGTCAGCTGCTATCTGGCATGAGTTCTCCTCAGACAGATTATCTAGGATTTCTCTAAACTTAGGATCACCACGTGAAAGGGCCTCTAACTTTTATTGTTAAAGCGCTAACTTTGCTTCTTTCAACGATGTGACGTTATTTCCACTTTCTCCACGGATTTTCATCTTTCGATGCTTTTGGGTCTTGAGTAGATTTCGGTTTGTCTAATTCATTCCAGCACTATTGATTTCCTGTGTGTCCCTTTCTGATAGGTCTTCATTTTTGGAAATTGATTCAACTTCATCACTATCACTTTCAATACTGAATTCATCTATTGATGGGTTTTTAATGAAAGTTTTGAAGATATTTTTGACAGCCGAATGATTTTTGTCACTTTACTTGATCCTCAATTTGGGTGCTTTACCTCCTTTCCTTGTGATGACGGGCCCTTTATTGAGGTTTGAACCTTCGAATTCCTACTTTGTCAAGAGTCTGATGATTGACTTCTTCTAAGCAGTCACAATTTATTTTCCAAATGCATCCAAATCAGGTTGCTTCTCCTCCTCTTAAACAAAATCCTCATTTTTCTACATCTACAGTCTAGGCATGAGCTCAGTGGGCTTGGTCGAATTCCTTTACTAATTATGCAAATTAAGCTATTGGATATCAAATGACTCGCTCATGGAGTCCTCATCGTCTGAGCTCAATTTGGACATATCTGCGATATGTGGAGTGATGAACTACACCTTCTTCTTGAATGATTGTTTAACCAATGGACTATTTTTGGGCTAAGTCATGTTGGATATCATCTCCACATCTTCCTTAGGGGTTTGGTTGATTGATATCGCTTTCACTTTGACCAGATGACCTTTAGGAACTGAATCAATGGAATCTTCATTTGACAGATCTTTGGCCTATACAGCAGATGAGGCTCCAATCAGATCTCGCATTTTAGGTAGTTTTGAAAATGTGGAGCCGATTTAGTGGCTGAGGTGGTCTCTCACTTGTGAAACAGTAGTTTACCTTGGTGGCGTGATGTCGGGCCTATCTTTGATTATAAACGAGTCTGATACCTCGGTCTATGAATTCTCAATCGCTTCAACTCGACTTCGGTGCTTACCCCTAGCCTCATACTCAGGGTCCTTCATGGCCTGGTGCAACTCTTGAAGGCTCATCTCAGTATCATCGTCTGGTTTCTGCACTTCCTCATCGATGGAAAGGAAGCTCACCTTCTCTTCCTCCACAATAGTTTAGATTCGACTAAATTTCTTTCCCGGCGAACCTTTGGTTTTCATCTTCTACAGACCTTAGTTCATGAGCACCTCGTTACCTAGGACTTTTATCTTTTCTGTAGAGGTGGCTAGGTCTTGGTACTTGGTCTCATTCTTGGGTGAGTCCAAGAGTTAGTTGATTGAATCATAATTTATGTGACCTTATCTATTTTAATTTTCTCCCTCAGATTCTATGTCATCACCAATCTCATAGTTGTTCAAACTTTACCCATTTTCCCCTCCGATTGCCTTTATAGGTGTAACACCTGAGAAATCTCAATTTTGTGAGGTCTCAAGTTCCCATGCTTAATTAGTGGATTTTTGTGCCATTTATATAAGAATTTTTGAATAAGTTTAATTAATTTGAATGAGGTTTTAAAGGTATTTGACCCCTCATAAAGGGTGGTTGAGGGTGGGTGTGTGGATGAAAAAGGAGTGGTCCTATTATTTGAGGGAGTGGCCAGGGAGATGGTATATATAGATGGGTGAAAGGGGTTGAGGGTCAAATCAAAATTTGATGAATTAAAATTTATAGTATTTATAGAGTGTGCCTTTACCGGTGCCATGGCAAAATCCATACCAAACCTATAAAGTAAAACCATACTGAGTTAGCGAGTATACCATGTATAGTGGGCCAGGAGGGGGTTTAGAATAAAATTAATAATAAAATCAACCATTACGACTAAATATCACACAAAATAACGGACTTCAATAAACCTCTACCCCTTTCCACTCACTACCCTACCCCCATATCATGCTCAGGGAGTAGGTTTACAAATCTGAGGCAAGATGGTAGTCACTAAACCTACATACCTCCTAACTCTTCAACAAGAAGAACTTCAACTCATCCAACGCACTCAGCGTTAGCACATCAATCGGTGAACGTAAAGTCCTCCCCTAAAATTGCTATGTAGACCTTCTAAAATTCAAAAAGGAGTTCAACACCGTCTAGGAGGCACTCGAATCCTACAACGGTGAGGGGCTCCCACATAAAATCTAATTCAAGAAATGGACATAGAAAAAGGATGGTGATGACCGGGTCTACTTCTTCACACTAGGTTGCCATCGTCGTGACCATAACAGGAGGTATGAGTAGATGAGGAGTGGTGTGAGGACAGATGAGGAGATATAACCTAATTGCCCGGTGCTTGTTAGGTTCAGGTGGGATGATATTAAGTAGAAGTACGTGAGGTGTAAGCAAATTGAAATGTGCCATAATCATCCATTAGCCATTCATGAGAAGGTCTACATGCATAATGATAGGATCTAAACCTACGGGGGTAGGTGGGACTGAGAGTGAGGTAGGGGTGTGAGGTAAGGGTGTTTAGCATGATGTGAGGAGATATTTTGATTGTGGGTTAGACACCAAGCATATAGTAAAGTTGATCAACAAGACATATGATGCTAAATTAAAGTATCCAGCTATATATAACTTGGTTAGAGAGCTGTAATTAGAGAAAGATGGGCTGACAAAATATGATAGAACTCATAATACCCCCAGACCCATATCTAAAGTTGAAAAGCTGAGTACAGGTCGTGGGAGTATTGGTGTACAGACATATAAAACCTAATAAAAATGCTTGAAGACAAGAGGAAGTGAGAAAAGGCCGCTTCAGATGCAGCAAGAGCTACAGCCTCAGGGTCAACTTCTGAGTTCAACAACGATCTTTACCAGACATAATACGCATTCGAATATGATGATTCATGCTTACTCGACCTGACAGTAAGTGAGTCACAACGAAGCACAGAACTTAAGTTGATAGATAGGATGCTCATAATGACTAAAGATATGAAATAGCTGTATTCATAATATCATGATGTTGTCTTCATGGACGCTACACCCAACACCAATCTATTCCCAATTAAATCTCAGGATGAATTAAGTTAAGGAATACCTACAAAACTAACAAACATGGGCTTGCGCTTACAGTGCTAAGCACCTTGGATGCAGAAGGGCATACAGCAGTATTGGCCTACGCACTTGTCAAACACGAAAATCTTGATACCTATAAGTGGGTGCTGAACACACTACTCAGATTCACACATGGCCAGGCCCCTAAGCTTATCCTAACCGATTTCGACCCTGCCATGACAGGCGCTATTGAAGCTGTATTCCCATACCCTAGCCGGCATATGCTCTGCCAATGGCACATGATGCAGAATTTTAAAAAACATTTCCTATTTTTAAACAAAAAACGTAGTGAGAGCTGTAAATAACTTTATAATTATAGGGAAAATGAGGGGTTATGAGGAATTATGGTGGTGAGTTCTGAGGTTTGGGGATAGCTTACACCTTGGGAGGAAGGGGGGTTGGAAGTGTATGGAGATCATATTTGAGCCAAACCCGACCAAATTTCAGAGCTTACAAGAATCGATATTCACATCGACTGGGATCCTAGACGAGGCGAAGCTAGGGTATATTAAAAACCTATTTTTGATCAAGGAGAAATGGGCGGCATCTTACACTGCACCTATGTTCAACGCTGCCACCCATGTGATATCACCTGCCGAGAGTGTGAATTCGTAGATTAAAGCCAGAGTGTTTGCGAGATCAAGTTTGTGTGATATCTATAACCTGTTTTTGGAAATGACATAGAAAAATAAAGACAAAGCCATCGATACAAAAGGAAAAATATTGAAAAATTAGTAAGCGACTCCCAAATACCAAATTTTGAAATATTTTGGGTGAAAACTTTTACCTATTAAACAAAACATAAAATGAAATTACACCATCCAATACTCAGAACACTCTACGAACTATATTCAAACTATGCATTTGAAAAAATGCTCCACTAATACTACCCCCAAACCCCAAAACCTCACCAAGATTCAAAACTGATACCTCTCGTGTGAGGTATAATAATCACATTTACTAATAACTAAACTATCGAAACGTAAATAACTTAAGAGATAGATCCCAGATGGGATACTCACCGTGAAGGACCCTATCACCAGGACTAAGTACCATATTACGTGCAAATAGAATGGTGATATGAAATGTACCTGCAAATTTAGACTTCAGTATGATATGATCTGCTATTCACAAAATGAAAAAATGAATTTTTCAATTTGTGAAAAAATCTTGGTTCAAAAATGGGGTTTTGGATTTGAAGTATAGCATGAATTTGCGTTAATCCAAGCTTTGTAAGTGAAATAACTGCCTAAAACAGAACAACATACGAGGTGGAGACGTGTTAATCTATGGAAAGTTTATGGTATAAAGGAGGATGATGCGTTAGGTTTTGAGACAGTCAAGGAGAAGAGTGGAGGAGGCATAAATGATTTTAATTAAGACCCAATTACAATCTGCCTTGAGGATTGATTGGACTGGACCCTAAGAAATAATTAATTAAATTTTCAAAATATTTCAAAATGTTACCCGAATTTTACCACTAACACAATTTTACAGAAATTTTAAAGATCCCAAACACACTAAAATTTCATATTTTTTGCGGGTGAATTGAGATCAGTTTTCCATGCATCTAAATTCAAATATTGAAATCAGATATTTCATAAAATCTGGAAGGTCGAGGCAAGTGCAAAATGATCAGATGGATACCTCTCACAAGGCTATGAGTACTCAGGAATCTCACTATCTTCAGGCAAGTCAAGAATTTCAAGTCCCTTCAACTCCTAAGAATTAAAAATGAAATCAATCGTCTTCTTCACAGGATCTTCCTTCCTGACTTTATGAGTTGTGAACTCAGGCCAGCCTGGGTACTGGGAATCAGTTTTAGTTTCATCATAATAAGGTGATGTGAATTTGATGTCATCAAAATCTGTGACCATCTTCAATGGCTCACTCTCAGGCTCATCATTGAAGTCCCCGGTGATCACAACAGGGATGTCTTTCAAGGAGAAGTCCTCCTCCATCTCTGACTTGAATCTCTTCAGATACTTCAAATACCCACACCCACCCAGGGGTACTAGGTGAACTCAAATACCCTCCATTCAGTTTAAGGTTTCTTGGACTTAAGATGCAGGGTTCCAAATATGATCACCTTACCTGTGGCCTGGTGCTCTAGTGCAACGAATAGATACACTCTGTTGGTGGCCTTACCAGGTTCTTTGTCAGCATATCTCCCCTTCATGGTTTTCACATGCTTGAAGACAGATTTATTCCATCCAATGAACAAGCCATCAGGATGCCATCCTTGCTTCGCTATGTGCTCATACTCGAACACACCCTCTTTACTTGAGTGGGAGGTCACCTCGTCTGAGTTTAGGAGCTCAAGAAGCTTGTCTGGGAGGTCGACTTCTTGGAAGCTTATGATGTCGGGGTGGATTTGGGCGATCTCACTTTTGTGGAGTTGTGATCTGTATTCCCATGTGAGTTGTCTATCGTCTGTTTTTGGGAAATCAACGGCTAGTACTTGTGCGAGCATGTTCCAATGCATGATCCTGAATGTGGTGGTTTTGTCCTCTGGATCTTCAGCGATGCTGGTAAACTTTCTTTCGTAAAGATCTTGTGGCTTGGTAGGCCCCTCATTGGATTCCATCAATAATATTTTCTAAAAAAATAAGATATAAGATATTTGGGGGAGATTTAGTTAAATTTGTAATATTCAGTCATAATCTTATATTTGAAATGTACATGCAAGTGCGTAGTGGTCGGATGGATATTTCCAGGATGGATGGGAACACTCTGGGACCTCACTTTCATCTGGGATTGACAGC
>JAGYYM010000076.1:0-12513 GCA_021439955.1 Certesia quadrinucleata | reverse complement strand
TAATAGTAAGTAGTAACCCCTGATCCTCAACCAACTTCTCATTCCTTCCCCTAATTCTGGTGTTTGACATTTTAATAAAATTTATAAATAATCACATTTATTTATATTTTAAGTACAAATGGGATGAAAGTAATTAATAATTAACCTAAATTTAATAATATTAGTTAGTTTTGTGGGTTGTACTAAAATATAGGATTGATCTATTAAATGTGTATATATGAATATTATGTGTGTCAGAAAGCATAAGTTGGGTTTGAGTACTCTGCATCCATCTACTCTGTTCCTCTATAGTCATTAGCTCTCTCTTAGCACTGCTACACTGTCTGTATCCTCGCATCTATCATTTTCTATATGTTATCTGCCAGCGATATAGCATTCAGAGTATTGGCCAAATACTCACTTTCCTCTATATTATCAAATTGGATGTCGAAGTTTTCATCAAACTCCCCTTCTAGCTCAGGTAGGATCATAGCCTAACTCTGGTCCTTCTACTCTTCAGCAATGTCAAATGGTAAACTATCCTTAATCACCTACTTAGGCCCTGTGTCCACCTCCTACTACTGCTGCAATGAGGTCTACACTATCTCTACCTCCCCTGAAAAGTCCTTGGCCTGCATTTCCTTCTGGGGTGAGACTAGTACATCATCCTCTAGACTCAGTTGATTTCTCTTGACCCCATTTGAGTAGTGGTCTTTATTAATGGAATGCCGGTTCCTTCTCTCCCTATGTCCCTCAGCTACTTCTGCGAACTCATTGAATGTGGTATCCTTCTATGAGAATACCTTACTTAGGGGTTTATGTGAGTTATCCATGGTCCTGTACCTCTCACCTCCCATCATCTCATCCTCACCCACATTGTTCCTAGCAGTCATTGGGAATGCATGGGAGGACCTCTACTGGTGGATATGGACTCCAAACTCATTCTGGCTTACCTCCCCTCTCGCATTCTTTGACGTGCTTACAGCCATGTCAGTGTTGGCAGGCTGCTCATTAAGTAGGCTCATAAACTTAAGGCGTTTGTTCTCCCTCACCTTCATGTCCAAGTCCATCTGGGTCTCCTCAAGCTACTACTTCAGCCTCTCTATCTGCTCTTCAGAATAGGTCCTGGTTTCTTCTAGCTCACTTTGTAATAGTGCAATTTCCTCTAATGAGGCATCTAGCTTCTGCTCTAGGTCATTAATAATGCTCTCTGAGATCCTTACCTGCTTCTCCATTTCTTCATTATCTATCTCCAAATCCACTATCTTGTTCTCATACTACTTTGCCTTCCTCTTGACCACCTCTAGGTTCTAGCACATGGAGTCACTCTCCTGCTCCACCTGTATCACCTCCTTCTGGAATTGATCCTAAATAAAGTCATTGGTTTTGAGTCACACTCACCTTGAGTTTATCATAATCCTTCTTCAGCTTGGCATTCTCTTTGGCCAGTTTATCCATATCAGTCGTCCCATCGTCAATAATACACTGCATTTCTGTTTCAATTTCCTTACTCATCTCTATTCCATTTATATCAGAATCCCCAACCTCGTCTGGTCCACCAAACCAAATCGGATGAAATCCCCATATTTCATGGCTAAATAGTGGTGGGAATGGATTTTGAGATTGATTCGGTGGGTTTACCTTAGAACTCATCGTATTCTGTTTTCAACTTGAGGAACTCCTCCTCCCTTTCATCGTATTTGTTCTTCCAATACTGGAGGTCTTCAAGGTCACTGCTCATTTATATCAAATTATTTTAAATTTATCTAAGAAATTTACCCAACTCAAAAATAATTAATACCAACACACATGGCCAAATCTAAAAACAACAGAAAAGCTCGCATATCTAATAAGGGGAAGTCTGGAGAGGATAAGGAGCCTAAATCTGATATAAATAGGGGTCAGGACCAAGCTGAGGAAGAATTTATTGATATGGGAGAAGCAGTAGATGGTGGTGATGGAAATTAGGATGAATAAAAGTCTAATAGAGACTCTGACTCAGATGCAGAGTTGGCTGAGTTACAGAAATTAGAGAAAATGGTCAAGGAATCAGGAGTAGAGGTCCCTGAAGAGGTCCATGAGGCCGAAGGAGAGGCATCGGACTCAGATTCTGAGGAAATGGTGCTAACTAAAATATAGGAACAGTAACCCAGATCTAAAGCCAGAAACCTAAACCCAGCCACAGGAGGCAGATAAAAGACTGATGAGGAAGAGCAAATCGATTTTAAAATCCCATAGAAGCAAGTTATAAAATCATCCAAATCATAGAGTTCAGATGACCAGGGGCTCACTGAGGCAGATTTTGAGATAGTCACTCCATGTGCAGGGTTCTACCATTCAATCCGTATGATGGTAGCCAATCTTCTGGACGGGGAGAAGTTCAACGTCACAGATTTCATCGATGCAATGCTTGATCAAAAATCCATAGGAAATGTAGTAGCCTCCTCCCTCGGCTATGACCCAGAGCAGAAATATGCCGACCTCGATGACACTTAGTTTGAGAAATAAATGGAGAAAGTGAATAAAGACAGAGAGGTATTCGGTATCCACACAGTCCTGGGGCTGACACAAGGTCTTAAGACTAAAAAGGACTACATGGAGGAGATAATAGCACACATCTCAAAGAAGGCAAAGAGCCAGTTGAGTGAGTACAACTATGACAAATGGGAAAGACTGATTGAGAAGCACAACATAGGTCTGCAGGTGAACGAACGATATCTAAACCTACCAGTGGAGCTAATCCCACAGATGCACAAAGACCTATTCGATGACATTGAGTTCACCATGAAGCAGGACGATGTTGCCCACCCCCAGCACTACCACTATGACTATTTCCTTGTCATCTCCAAACTAGACACCAAGGGTAATTTCTATAAGAATGAAGACTCAGTGCTGTAACAGTATGCTGATGTGCAGTTTGAGTATTCAGCCAATAACAAAGATGGGTCTGAGCAGTACAAGAGACTGGTGTTCCTTATTGGTAACCAGGCTTACTAGGATTCACTGCCTGAGATCAAGAAGTTATTCATGTGAGATTGGGGTAGAGAGACAGGATAGATTTAATCAATATAAATAGAATTGATCAGAGCACATACAGTCTGAGCCCAGTGTCGTCAGGGGCAATCCTATTCACTAGTGATATCTCAAGCATCTCTTCCAGTGTCACCACACTCTTCCCATCATTCAATAGCATCGTGTTCGTTGAGTTCTTACCACGAGATGAGAAGTATTTCAGGTTGGGGTTTGTGGATCTAGATGAGGGCAGGTTAGACCCTGTCACGTTGAAGTAGTAGTCACCTGGAGTAGTGAACACTCCCAAGTCTATACGGATGAGAGGGAAAGAGACTTACTTTTAGGGATGAGGGTGTCCAATGCTTTCATTATGGCCCTATACACACCTGCGTCACGGTCTAAGGGGAACTCAAAGTCTATCTTAGACATGGCGTCTAGTAGCTCTGGTGAGCTCATCTAGTCTCTCACTGTCTCTACAATGGACATGGTCAGCTGACTATTGTTGTTGACTTATGAACAGTCAAAGTACCTGTTAAGGAGAATGGGGAATGCATTCTTGAACCCAAGCCATTTACATTTGAAGATCCCAATGAAGCAGAAGTATGACTCAGCTATCTTCAGTAGGTTCTCATTTTTGGCTTTGATTGATATGGACTGTAAGTACTCAAAATTCTGGATGGCAATTTCCATTTGATCAAACTTCTCACCTTCGATGACTAGTTCCAGATATCCTACGGCCATAGAGAGGGCATCATCAAACTTATGTGACCTTATCAGATCTTTAATCCCCTCTGGATACTGGATAGCCTACAGATCAACTCCATCCATCTACTTTGGTTTCTCCAAGAACTCAGCTCTAAATGGGGTAGTACTATGCTTAAGCAACTTATGAGCAGTGTTAAAGTCCCCAAACCTTTCATTGATATCAGCCAACAGCATATTTACCAACTGATACCCTTCATTAAACAGCAACTCACTGAGCTAGTAAGCAAAGAAGTACTCACCCGACCTGATCAACTTCATATAGGCCTCACTGAAGTGGTTGATGCTCAGATCAGCACTCACTGCTAGTAGGTTATGGCCACTCTAGAAGTACTTGTAACTCTCCTCACTAGTTAGGGTAGTCAGTATATCCTTCTCACTTGGTTTGAAGTCTCTAAGGTTACTAATTATATCATTCTCCTTTGACTCCTCATCTGTATTCACCTCTACTTCGCTTAACTTCTATATCAACTACTCGGTCTTACTGTACACTCCTGAGAGAGACATCAGTCTAACTATTTTAGCATCCTAGAAATTCTTCTTACTTTCAAAATATCCCACAAGATTATCTATTTCATTAGTAGCGATCTTAGCCATGGGGAGGTTCTCAGAGTCACCCTCTTGCTCGAGGTTCATGGAATACTTCTACATACACTCCTGCCAATACTCAATTGACACCAATGGGGCATAGGCTAGGGCATTCTGGTACTCACCAATCTACATCATAAGGTCACAATACTGCTTGAACTTCCCAAGTTTGAAGTAGGTCTTAGCACTTGAGATTTATCTGTCCCTCTTCTTCATCATGACTGTGCCCAGCATTGAGAACCCAGTCACTGTTAGTAGCTCATTAGCCTTGGATTCATATGCCCCTGCCATATCTGAGATATGCAATACTCTTGACCCAATGTCGCCATAGTGGTTTGGATCCATGATGACTTTGAGAATATCCCAAAACTCAGTTTGCCCGTCAATCATGTATAGGAAGTCAGATATGAGACTGGCTCTATCTATATTGGACATGTCATCATTCAACATAGATACTATCTTCTGACTCTACTCCCCACATAGACTTTGGATCAACCCCATGGCTTCCTTACCCTAAGGAGCCTTCATCTACTCACCAACATCTGCACATAGTACTGAGTCATACTTCTTATCCACAATCCATGCCATTTTAATCAGGAAGGTAATGGTGTCAAATGACCAGAACCTGATTGTTGAATCACGTGAAGTGGTCACAAACACAAATGGACGTTCAGGGTTTGAACTGATCCCATACACATCAGAGGTATGCTATGAGAGTACAGTGATTGGCTTCTTAGTTCTTATATCCCACAGTATGATAGATGCATCCCAGGATGAGGTGATCAGCATCCATGGTACCTCAGTATTCCACTACACTCCTCTACATCTGTCACTATGTCCTGTCAGCACCGTCTTGGTCTTGAGAGCTAAGTTCCACACTATCACAGTTTTGTCATCTGAAGTAGTGGCTATAAGATCTGACAAAATAGGGTGCCATTGTGCTCCAAACACCTTTGCTGAATGCCCTTCATGCTTGCTAGTAGGTTCATTCTTGGTGCAGTCATATACCCTCATGATCTTATCCTGACAACAAGTGGCGAATATATTAGGCTTCAAAGGACTCCATGTGACCCCAAACACAGCACCTGGGTGTTTGAAGTTATTGACCACCTACATGGTTCTTGACTTAGGTCCCTTCTCACCCTCTAGAATCACAATCTAGTAGATATGCTGGTCAGTAGATGAGACCAGGATCTAGTTCGGATCAAGCTTTGACCATGAGATGTCATTCAAACTATCACTCTAATTTGGTTACAGCTTGTACACCAACTTCCTCTTGTTATAGTCTATCAGGTATATCCTGCCCTTCTGAGATATGGTGACTATGAGGTCCTCTCCCTGTTTCGGACTCCACTCTAGACTCAGGAAGATAATTTTACTTTCCTTTGGTAGTTTCTTGTTGAGTAATTTCTCTGATGTGATATTTGATATCAGTTTCATAGTAGTGACGTTCCAGACTTTAACTGATGAATCATAGGAGCATGTGGCAATTAGGTCCTTATTATGCGGGTTGAAGTTAACATCAAAGATAGTCTCAGAGTGGGAATCCTCTGTTTAGAATTCCATCCTCCTCTTCTCTAGGTCATACACACCTATTGACCCCTTCTCAAATGCCACTAGGAACAGGAATGGGTTTGATTTAATGCTTACAAAATTCTTAATTCCTGCCACTCCAACCTTAGCCATGGATTTGGATTCTTTCTGACCAACATTATAGATTCTGAATGCTCCGACTCTGTTAGAAGCCACAATGAAGTCTCCTGACTTGTTATCAATCCAATTGACAGTGTTGGATCCCTGGTTGGTGGATGGGAATGTGACCCTGGGGGTGTGGATGTCATCAGGGTCATACACTCTAATGGACCCATCAGCAAATGAGGCCATGAGATAGTCCTCCCCAGTGTACCATGCTATATCCTCTACAGCATGGCTTTCCTTTTATTTCGTTCTGGTGAGCTGCTTCTTCTGTACATCATAGTATGCTATCTCCCCACTCATGGTACCAAACACTATCAAGTCCTGATTAGCAGGGTGGACATCAAACACAGTGGGCTGTAGTTTAGCCTTCTTGGGGTCGATGATGGTGATGACCTTGCCTGTTTCTAGGTTGACCGTCTTGAACTCTCCTGTTTTGAGTATGTAGATGAGTGTCTCCTACCCTAGCCACCCTATCTTGACTGGGTATGAGTCACATTTAATCTTATATCTAATGGCCCCCTTCACACAGTTCCACACCTGTATACGCTTATCCTTATACCCAGCAGCCATGTAGGTCTCCTGGAATGGGCTGAAGTCAATGCATGTGATGGATCCCCCATCCGAACTGAGGATGTTCTCAATAGTAAACGTCTTCAGGTCATACACATAGATGGCAAGGGAAGAACAGAAGGCAAAGTGCTCCTTACCCGCAGCTATAGTCTACTTGTACCAGTAACTTACGCCTGATGGAATCAATCCCTATACAATCCTTAATCAAAATTGGTCAATATATCTTCAGTGGACCACTGGTGACATCAAATCTTACGATTTATCTAATCATCTTTAATTAAATTAAATTTATATCCACCCAATGGCAAATAAATTTTAATATTTCGTAAATTAACAACCTCAAATATGAGTTCACATACCACCAGACCCAAGTTGAGATCAAATCCACTCCTAAACAAACCCTACGGTCTTGATTCACCCACAGGGGACTTTAATCCAGTTATTCTAAAATCAGAAGGCTCAAATGGTCCCAGACCAGGACCTGTAGAGCTGAATAAGCCATAGGGTGCTGGGAATATTAAGAGAATTTACCCTTTTAATCAGATTCCCAATTCAGAAAGAGCTAGCCAACTGAGCTCAAAGCCATCAACCCACAAAAGAGAAATTACCTCCATACTCAAACCTGACAACAACAATTTTAAAATTGGGGCTTAAGGATTGATTTCTAACGTATAAATGTAAAGGAACGAATACCCTTCCAAACAGGTCATAGATTCAATATAGTACCAATCCTTAAAACCAACCAAATAAGATGAGAGTGCTGCTGACTTTAGTCAAATCTCCTCTGGCAGATCAGGGCTGCTAGGCAAAGGAAAATCAGAGTTAATTTAAGGCCCTCATCGTAGGAATAGTTCCAGTCATTTAGACCATTCCAGAGCTGATTGGAAGAGCCCTGAGTTACACTAGGATACTTCGAGTAATATCAGGCTGATATAGTTAAAGCCTGAATTACGTGACTGCCCTAAGATTTTGGCTAGAAACTTTCACCCTCAGATCAAATAGTTAGATGATGACACCATTGACCCAGGCACCATCAGCTTGACAATAGACCTGGATGATGAGGTAGAGGATGAAAGTGAGACTGGGAGGGAAGTGGGAGATGTACTTGCTGAATTAGATTAGATATCTCCGTTAAATTAGAGGACTGCTGCTGAGTTTGAGAAGGACATGCCTAGTGCGAGCACCTCCCAGAACTAGATTAGTGAGAATGGTCTCACTAGTATTGAGGATGCTAATGAAGTCAACGGACCTTCAATGCCCATGTACAGTATACGAGAGTAGCATAACATAGGCAATGAAATATCATGCCCTAACAGTGGGAAGGTCATCAAGTTGCCAACCGTTGAACTGACAAGTGCTCATTTGAAACACACACCACAAAGCCAGGCCACTGACATGCTTGATAGTGAAGTGTCAAACACTCTTGAACACTACCTGTAGAAGAAGAATCCTATGAGCTATGAACCCAAGCCATCCCCTGATGATACAATAGATGCACCTGACATCACCTATGACTAGTAGGAGAGCTATCTTATCAAATTATCAAATGATTCAAGTAGTGTGGCTGTCAACATGCCATTGAAGAACCCTCTCCACAGCTCACCCTTCAGGAGACGTGTCACCCTCTCATCCTAGGATGAGTTGGACCAATAGGAGAGGGACTTAAAGCTAGCCATGACTGATACTAATGAACTCCAGTTGTTCAAATAAATTTTAGATTAGAATGAGCAGAGCCCTGTGTTGGAGGTGTCACAAGGTATCTCCCCTGGTATAGAGACCATGCTCATAAACCAACTACCTACCTCTGCAGGATTACAAAAATCCCCATCCATGAAAAACCGAGGTGGGCAGGCATTTGCATACCCAATGGAAGATGAAGAAGAAGAAGAGCTTTAATAGGCTGATTACACGCTTACCGATTCTGAATGCCCAGACCAAGTACGTGAGAGTGATTCACAGGAGTACATGTGCAGGAATTCATAGGTGAACACCCCATAGGACTACATTCAATTCAACCAGAACAAATATAAGAAACAAGGAACCAGTGAAGAGCAGTCATCACGCATCCCATTCACATAAGTCAATGACTCCGTGGACAAGCTTAGCAAGCAGAAGGCAATTGAGAAGATTAGCCAGATGTCATAGGATGTCACATATAAAACTGATGAAATCGTCATCCAAGAGGTCACTGACTCAGTACTAGACTTACTCAAAAAGGAAGGAATGTAGTCATCCAAGAGGACCTCTTCAATTGATGCTAATTCGGGATATGACTCTAGGGTTTCACAGGAACACAGGGACACAAGGGAGCTGATGAGGATCCTTAAATAACGGTAGTAACCTACTTCATCAGACCACGAGTCAGTTCCATCTGAGATATATGAGCAACCAATGTCACAACCTGTTCGTATGACAGTTCCATAAGTCGTTACAGGCAGTGTGTCCCCTCCATAAGTCAAGCGTAGCACATAGGGTAGTTCTAAAACTGAATTTGATTCAAGATAGATCCCCACAGTTAAAGAAGAAGTGAATGAGGTCATCTCTGAGAGAAATGAGGTTGAAATTCCCTCAACACCTGGGGATTTCGAGAGATAGCGTCACTTTTAGCCATCAACAGTCAGTTCAATCCAGTCATCAGCCCAACGAAGGGTGAGCAAAACAAGACGTGGTTGGTCTGTGAGAAGTGGTAGTTAGGATACCTATGAGCCATCTCCTACCAAGCAACCATAACCCAATGCTCTACATTATGGGAGTGTGCAGAGCCTCTAATAGGACAAATATGAGACATGTGAGAAGCCCAAAGCAGTGGGGTTTGTGAATGAGATGGTTAGGAATAGATTCATCCCAGATGACCATATAAGTGAAGAAGACTCATAAAGATTGGATGAGAGTAGGAAGGTAGGGGAAGTGACTGACTTACTTGCAGACTCAGATTAGAGTCCCATCATACCCTCATCACGTGCTGATATATAAAAACTTAGTAAAGATGAGCTATAGTCCATGCTACTAAGCATCATGAAAAAGATGCCTAATTTCCAAGCCACCTCAAGTAGTGAGTAATCTGTTCAAAACCCATTGTAGACCAATGATAACTCAGAGAACTTCCAGACCCAGAATGAGGTAGTTGACTACCCAGATATGAGAGTCGCATAGTCACAGAAGCATGTGAACATTGCCAAGTCAGTACAGTACTTTGACTCACCAAATGTACCCACAGAAAAAGCAGGGTACGGAGTCACGGGTAGCATGGTGTCTAATAAATCAACTGAACATAAGCATCTCTCTAAGGCATAATAGGTGCAGAACTACCCAGGAGTTATGGGCATGTCACATCCTAACACACCACATACACTTGACAATCTTGAGCCAGTTCCTGCTGATGAGGGGGAGCACCCTAATACTTATAGTTCCCATAGAGGGTCAGCCACAAGACAGGCACGTAAGGGGATATTGAAGTCATTTACTTCTAAGGCTTAGTAGCTGAATGGTAATGATTATGGTGGTGTGTATAGCAAGGAAAGGAGTGACAAGGCTCAGAACAAAATAATTGGGTTTAACAGTTCTATTGGGTTTAAGAGAGGCAGCAGAGTATTGAGATTGGATAGATAATAGAACTGGGGAAGTTAGATGAATACATATAAAAAGAACTCACTATAGAACTTAAAGGCCTACAGAGAGGATTTAAGTTAAAGGAGACTTGGGTAGAGCTAAGCTAGGTCTGACAGGAAATCTTCATGTGATTCATACAGAGACCCTGATGAGATGAAGCTAAGGCAGTCAAGGTCACCTATCCGACATAATTTCTAAAGCAACCTTCAAACCTCCTCCACTACCCAAATGTCAATCTAGGACAAGCACACTAGCCGTACAAGAACCAACATATTTAATGGGAGAAGGAAATTAATGGAAAGCTACCTTAAAGTGTCCCAAGAGACCACCAACTCATGTAAGAAGGTCCCTTCCTATAAAACTGACTTTGGATCTTACTAAGACCCTAACAACTACCGCTCCCACAGACCAAACCATAAAAGTTTTGTGGATGGCAACAAGGTGAGTTTTGGTGATCAACGCTCTAATGGTGGAATTTACAAGTCACCTCGACTTGAGTACGAAGCATACTCCCCAGACTCAGACAACGTGAGCTCAGATGAAGGTAACAGAGTATTGATATTCATTGACGTCAACCTAAACCCTAGTCGCACTGAGAGACTCCAGATCACTGAGAAAGACAACCCTATCTGGGTGATCAAGTAATTCTGCCTCCAACACCAAGTCAACTTTAAAAAATAGGCCAAGCTTACCGATTTAGTCATGAAATAGTTAAAGGTCATTTCAGAAACTGGGAAGGAGCAAGAGTATAACCCATTTGAATGAAAATAAACTTATTTCATGTTGGTGGGGTGAATTTAAACTTAAAGTTGATGGAATAGAATTCATAAATGGACTAGACCACCCCTACAGACATCAGGGCCAAAACCAAGAATTAGCATATATTTGACCATATCATATCCACCCAATACGAGCTCCTCACCTCCCACCACCAAGATCACCAAACCAATCAAAGTGGCCCATAACCTGAGAAGACATAAATCTCAATTTCCAATTAGTACATATCAGGTATGAAAACCAAATACAAATTCAAATGATCCAACACACACAACCTATCCCAATACCGATCCAAGCGTAGTAAGCGGAATTCTCAGAGCAGGTACATCACTAGGAACTAATCCAAGAAGGATAAATTAATAGCATTTATAAGGAAGTCATAGGAAAAGGCTAAGTTGTACAGGTAGAACACCGTAGGGCCATAGAGTGTGTAGTCAGGCAAGTAAGATTAACTATAGCTGTCATGTTTAAATGATAGCATGTAACAGCTGCCACCCATGTCAGGCTCATAAGGGTCCACTAGGAAGAGTAATGAGGGAATGGTTAACCTACAATCAACTCCTCAGGGTGAACTTCAGGGTAAATAGATATTGAACTGTCCCACACCTTCTATTAGAGAGGACTAGATTTACCCTACTACTCATGTGGAATCATACAGGAAAAGGAATAAAAGCACTGAAGATAATTACATTCACAAGTTGGGAGCAGCTAAACTACCTATAAGAGAGAGGATGAAGAGATAAGTCCATCTAAGGTTGAATTAATACTCCCACCTTGGAGGAACAACCAAACAGAGCCCTGGTAAATCAGAATACATCTCCCTCAACCAAAGTCTAAACCCCTCTCTCCAGCCATCGAGAATAGGTGTCATCACCAAAGAGAGTTAACCTAATACAGAAGCACAATCTCTTCATGAAGCTCCGATCACTTCCGAGGTACCTGCCCAGGACTTACCCACACTAGACCCATACCACGACATGATTCCCAATTATAGGTCAAACCATGGGTCAAACATCAAACGATAGAAATATGGTAAGCTCACCTCCCTCTCCCAGACCCAGGATCCACAGGGTCTGTCATCAATGGTAACGGATGATTTTAATAATAAATAAAAATTAAACTTAAATTAATCAAATATGCATGTATACCACCCACCTGCAATGCCAGCAAAGCTCAACATAGGCATTAAAAAGCCCACCCCAGGCAAGGTGAGCATGAAGAAGACCAGAGTCAATTCATCCAAACCACTCTCACCATAGATGGACAAAGACAGGAGTCTGGGGTAGTAGGATCAACATGTTAGACCTTAATCAAAGAAGGCAGGTAAAAGGTGAAATCGAATACTGGAGAGAACATATGGCAAGAAGTAGACGATCAGATCAAGTGTGGGAGGGAAGGTGAGGAGGGACATCCCCATCTTCAATGAGTTCACTAGGGTCAATCATGTCCAATATCAAACAGACGAGGGAACTGTAGAAGTATTGCCTGCACCTAAAGAGAGTGTGTCTCCTAATATTG
>JAGYYM010000075.1:0-12530 GCA_021439955.1 Certesia quadrinucleata | reverse complement strand
AGATAAGAAAAGGGAGAAGTTTAGGGAAGGTAAGGACAAGGGCGCTGAGGCTATGACAATGGGAGGGAACCTATTAGGGATCTCCCATCGTGCATAGGTTTCATGGAGATAGGGGATCTGAATTAATATTAATTTTGAATACCATTAAATGTTCTCACTTTCTAGATATCTCAATAAAACTAAGCATATCACGTAGCTCTACCAGGCACTCCCTCAGGCCTAGGCTCAACCACTGTACATGCCACCAGCAGTTAGGTACTTTTCCATGTTCAAATCTATTGATGGCCCATAAGGTGGGGGTGGGAAGAGATATGAGAGAGAAATGAAGCCTAGAAGTCAAAGAAAGCCACGCTAATTTTCATCAAGTATGGTCCATTTTAAAGATCGCCCACCTATCGTCCATGCCAAGCTTAAGGAATTCTTGACTGAGTTTAACGAAGCCGAGATGGAACCTCAGGAAAAGGCTAGATATCTGACATAGCAATTGAAGAACTTCTAACGCATGATAAAACCAAGGACCATCATGGACCACAAGGCCTCCCTATAGCTCTTCCTACAGAGCTACCTTACCATTGACATAACAGATTATGATGAAGAGCTAGGTAGATTGTTCAATGAACTCTCACTGGTAACCCTCTAGATAGGGAAATATAACAGAAAGCTAGGTGGCATCATGAAATAGGAGTATTTGGATAGGTTGACAGAGCTGTTCAATCAGATATAGTACCATAACTTTGCTAATATAGTATTCGCTTCCAGGCTATTATTCATCAACCATGTGTGCTTCCCTTACAGTAAGTCCAGTACCCAGCTCACCCCCTTATTATAGATAAGATATACCGTGATGACATAGTGGAGTGGATCAATATGTCGATTAAAGAAGTTGATGTAGGTGAGATGTAGACCGGTGAGCTGATCCATAACTTCAGTAGACTTGTCTCACTATATGATAAAACCATCACTGTCAGCCTTAAAGACACCATCCTCATCCTGAAAGACCAGATCATGGCCACTATGAAGGAGATGATATAGTCTAATACTAATCATGCGTTCGTTAAACCTAGAAATGTGGCCACCATGATATGGGCATTGGGAAGGCTCCAAGCACTCAACTTCTATGACATCAAAGACAAAGTGACTCCTTAGCTCATGACCATGATGGACCAGTTCAATGTTATGGACATCCAATCTCTCCTCACTGCATATGCTGAAGTACTTGAGATGGTTACCTATGATAAGAGGGTGATTGACAGTCTGGCGAATGGGCTCCTACACTAGATCAACTATGTAAACCCTATGATCATCACAGGACTTATGAAATCATTCTGCATGTTGAGGTATGAAAACCATCAACTCTATGCCCTACTAGTCAATGAGATCAAGGCTAACATACCTAAATTTGACGAAACTGCCCTTATATACACACTTAACAGACTTTAAAGGCTTAGCTAGCTTGACTTATGTGAGGATCTGTTTAATTTTTACTAAGATGAGGGTATCATCGACAGCATTAAAGCCACAGAAAACTGGCTTAACATACTTGACTACCTCCTGCTTGAGTAGAAGTATGATGGGTATATGGATATATGGAGGAAGGGCCTAGGGAAGCTAGATAGCACATTTAAGAATAATGAGAAGCTGCCTGGGATAAGGAACCGAATACTCTATGCTGAGTATCTCACAAGGTTTGAGCATGAGGAGTTGAATCAAATGATCAGGGATAGTGATGTGTACAAGTGTCTACACGATCTGGATGAGATACTAGATGTCAAGTAAAAAACTGGTAAAGAGGGCATGCTCTCTGAGAGTGATCTGAAAGAGATAAAGACCAAGATCAAAGAGCTCATCTCCCAGAACCAACATTATGAATCAATACTATCTGACGCAGACATCTTCCTCCAGGAAAACATCACTGGACAACAATCTGAGTTCTAAAACTCTATCTATGACTGCTTGGTGAATGACTTCGGGCTGGAAGTATTTGAGGAAAAGAAGATAGGCCCACATTCATGTGACCTATACATTGAATCACTAGACCTCATGGTAGAAGTGTATGGTAACTCACATTATCTGAATACATCGGAATCCTGGGACCATTTATAGATGTTCACACCTGATGCTACTGATGCTGAGTAGCCCTTGTTTGGAGGGTCACTATATGTATAGAGGTTGATTGAGCATACCCATAAATGTGTTATAGTACCCTACTATAAAGTTACTGATCCTCTTAATCAGAGGTAAAATCTTGTTGGTGAACTTGAGAAGATCTTCAAAGACTCTGGGGTTGAGATTAATCGTGTTTAAAAGTCAGATTGAATTATGGAGGGGTGATGTCAATTATTTATACTTGTTTGTGCATCGTTGATATCTCTCTCTTGTGGTTACTTGTATACTGGGGTTAGGTTATACCCACAGAAGAGGAAGAGAGAGATAAAAGTTAGGCAACAGTAAATGAAGATAGCTTTCTTATAAGTGTCAGCATCTGCTGTGCTCATGAAGGTTTGTATTATAACCATATTTGTGATACTATACAAAGTATAAGCTGATGAAGCAAATGAATGCACTCTACCACCCATCATAGGTCCGAATATAGTACTCTGGAGTGTAGGGTATCCAATGGTTTGACCACCACATAGTGAACCAATGATAACCATCCATATGAAGAAGGTGGTCTTATGGTTGGAGATAAATGTGAAGGTGAGTCCAAATATGATTTAGCCAATGTAGATGGTGTAGAAGGTGTTCTTTAACCCCCAGAAGTCGTATACCATCCCCCATAGTAATCTTGATACACCATTTGATAGGTTCCATGCCATGCTTGCAGAGTTAAGGAAATGGTCATCATCGATTATGTAAGCCCCATATGACTTGAGCACAGTTCCCAGGAAAGATGTGAATGCGATGCCACAAAACATCATGATATAACTTGCTATGAAACGATAGCTACACAAAATATTCCGTAGCTCAAGCTTTTAGGATTGGTCATGGTTCTCATTAAGGCCCTCATCAAACCCTTCATCTGTATCTGGTTGGTTGATCAATTAGGTATGCTCCCTAGTGATCTTTGGTCTTCTACGAACGGTGATGATTGATATGGTTGCCATAATAGACCAGATTAGGCATATGATACGGATCATAGTTGGGAATCTTTGAATGATATCAAGGTCTGAGAATACCATGCCTCCTGGGATCTAAAGATCTGGGGAGATGTTATCTGGATTTACAAGTTGTTGTATGATTGTTCCAAATACCACAGGGCAGAAGGCAAATGTCATGAGCATCATCCCACTCACTAGCCCTTTTCTCTTGGGAAAGTACTCCCATGCCACCATTAGAGGTGTTAGGTAAGTGAACCCACACCCTAGCCCTGGTAATACCCCATACAATATGAAGAACAATGGAAAATATGTGGTGAAAGTACTCAAAAAGTACCCACCAATAATCAAAGTAAACCCAATACCTAGGGTCCTATACCCATCTCTCAACCTCCCAGGTAACTTACAAATGAATTCCAACCTTTTAGAATGAAAAGGCACCCAAGGGTAGGCTCAAGTTAAGCAACAAGCCCTGTGCACCTGTGATCAAATAAGATCTACTTATCGTGATGGATGGATCATGATGATACAACCATGAGACTAGGTAGACTTGGATGATGCTCCATAGCAGGATATGACCTGCAATCTGTGAGGGTTAGGGGTGATGTACTTACTAGAAGCCCGATCATACCTGATATGATAGCAAGTGGCCCAAGTAGTTTCATTCAAATATTGATTTTTAATATTGAATTTGAGCGAGATGGGTTAGAGTTAATCAATTTTTATTTGTGATTTGTTGGGATTTCTCATCTTCTGGGATGTAAAGAGGTTTGTCGTTGTACCCGATGAGGAGTACAAATGCCACAATTGTGAAGCTACAATACACGAGTAGAGCTGTTTCATACGTGCTTGCGGTGGCTGTGGCAAGGAAGGTTTGTATACCAATCATAGATGTGATGCTGAGCAACACATAGGAGGTCGCACATAGAGCGTGTACTCTACCACCCATGATAGGCCCATACATAGTCCCTTATAGTGTTGGGTATCCCATAGTTTGACCACCACACAAGAGACCAATAATCACATTCCAGATGAGGAAGGTTGATTTATGTCCTGCTGCCCACACAATACTGAACCCAAACACCATCTATAGGATGTAGATGAGGAAGAACGAACGTTTGAATCCAAAGTAGTCGAACACTATCCCCCATATGAACCTACTCATCCCATTAGTAATGCTGTATGCAAATCCTACCGTGTTAAGGAAATGATCATCATTAATCACAAAGGCACCATATGATTTTAGCACAGTGTTAAGTAGGGCAGAAAATGCGACACCAAAATACATCATGAAATAGCTAGCAAAGAACCTATAGCTACAGATGATCTTCTTCAACTCAAGCTCATCACCTCTATCCTACACGGCCACAGCCTACGAACTTTCTTACATTGTACTCTCGCTCTCACTTTCGTTAAGTGGCCTATAGTCTTCCTCCTCTTCAACCAAGTTCTTTCTTCTCATGATGAGTAGGCTGATGATGGCTATGCATGTCCATATAGCAGATATGGTGCGGATCATGCTTGGGTATCTTTCAATGACTTCAATCTCAGTAAACACAAGGCCTCCAGGGATCTCATGTTTGGGTGATAGGTTATCAGGGTTCACAAGGTATTGGATGATCACACCAAATATCACTGGAGACAGAGCAAATGCGCTCATCATCATACCAGTAGCAAGACCTTTCCTTTCTTAAAAATGCTCCCAAGCTAGCATGAGAGGCGTCAGATACACAATCCCGCATCCAAGCCCAGGTAGGACCCCGAATAGCACAAAAAATGTATTGAAATCAGGTGTGAAAGTCGATGCAAAATACCCACCAATGATTAACATAAACCCTATAGCCACAGTCCTATACATCCAAATCAACCACCCACATCTACTTACATATGATGGCCAAGCTTAGCGAAGAGCATTGTCCCAAGAAGTAAACCTAAGTTTAGCAATATCCCCTACGTCCCTGTGATGAGGAAGGATTTACTGATCGTAGATGTCTCATCATGATGGTACAGCCATGAGACTAGGTACACTTGGATGATTGGCCATAGGAGGATCTACCCAGCTACCTAGAGGGGATGGTTAGAAGGGTTAGGCTTACAAGTAGGATAAGCATTCCTGAGATGATGGATAGAACACCTTTTGAGGTCACAGCCATATTGATTTATTTTATTACAGACTTACCCACCCTCCATGAATTCTGATAGATATTATTATTAAAAAATATGCAACATAGAAAGGCCAAGTATGCGGAAGAGCCAATTGATGAGCACAACTTTCTCCCAACCATCGAATCCTCAAGTCGTCTGGACACAGAGGACTCAGCTATGCTTGATAACAGCAGACACACCCCTGTACGATCATACAAGAAGGCTAAGAAAATGCTTTCATAGTAAAGATTACCTCATGGCAAGTTCATAAATAAAAGTGTGCACTATCATGGAGGGAAGAAGAAGCAAATGAACAGATTACCCTCACTAGATAGGATCTAGCAAATGGCTTCATTAGATGATGGGGGGAAGTTACCTAATTATAAGATTCGGAGGAAGGAGAAGAGGGTGTATCGTGAAGAGGAGAAAGTCAATTAGGCATCCTCAGATGAGTCAGAGGAGGAGATAGTGGGGTACACGAATAAAAGGAAGATGAGACCGGTTTAGAAGTGGAGTAAACCCCCAATGAGCAAAAGGAAGCTTCCTTTTCCAAATTCCTCAAAGATTCCAGCAGATGTGTAAGAGGTCATAAGGTAGAAATAAAATGAGAGAAAGGTAAGAAAGGCGCCCAAACAAGCATCTCCTTATGAAGAGGAAAAGTAGGATTATATGTTGGAACATGAACCTTACCGAAACATTGAATCACTTCCAGGTAGTAGTAGTAGTTCAAGCTCAAGCTCAAGTTCAAGTTCATCAAGCACTGAGCTAGCATCTCACTTATCCAAATTGAGTGAAGAGGAGCTAGCACCCATCTAGGAGGAACGTAGAGTGACAGGTATCTACCAGACAGATGGGTTCCCTGGCCACATCACAGGGTTGACACTTGGAGGCATGGATGAAGTTGATGAGATGGGTGATCAGTAGGTGACTGATGTTCCTGGCATCACCCCGGGAGGACCTGATGAGATAGACTTCCAGCATGATCATGGCAAGCAGCCTCTACTTTGCTTCAGAAGTGTTGAGTATGTGGAGTAATAGAACATGCTAGCTTTAAAAGAGTTGGAGTAGAAGTAGGAGAAGAAGGTGGCGTCAAAGCAGTCTAGTAGAGTTTTAAGGAAGGGGAGAAAACCTGTCAAGCCTGCGAAACCGTTCAAGCCAGTTGAACCCCCTGAACCCATTGACTTTGTGCCATTATAGGCATGTAGTAAATTTGATAATTAAAGATCATAGCATGAACAAGAATTACTCAAACATATCTGGACTGACCAAAGGTCAGCAATCGAGCAGCATGACTAGGTCCTCTTCCAATAAAAAATCATGAAGATAGCCAAAAGTATTCAAGAGGAGAACGGAGCCAAATGGGACAAGGACCTCATCTTCGATTAAATCGAACCTGGGTTAAAGGACAAAGCCATCACCAAACATTTTGAAAACGAATCCAATCTCTACACCTCGACATGTGATAAATGCCACTCTATAGTAGAAACCAGCTCCATGTTGTTCAAGATGGACCCAGACGAGCTTGAGACCTACCGAAGCTTCGGATGGAGCTTCAACGGCCTAACTAACTGGGCGTTCGCAGAGGTACTACGTATGATCGGGTACAAGGAGTCCCTCATTCGTATGAGATATGTCTGCAAGGGAATGATGCAGTACATTGATGATAACGTGAAGTTCATCTTCCATGAGGATGAGCGTAAGGCATACATGCGTATACGTCTAGTTGATGTGTATGTAAACGGAACTGCCCTACCACCACCTGTGCTACACCCCTACTTCACTAACTCAAACAGTCTTGAGGTGTGCTATGATCCTGCGTACTTGAGGATGCATTAGGGTAATACAAATGAAAATAAGAGGAAAGTGTATTAGTTCCATAGGTTTATAAAACTCCTGGCCTCTAATTATGATTGTAGATTCATCAGTGAGCTTGCTATAGCTATGAAGGAGTATCAGCTGTTGAAGAAGCTTGTCATTATCAGTTCTGATAAGTAGATGTGCACATCTGGGTTTATTGAATAGACCTATGACTTTACTTACCCTTTTCAATCATTCTGGAATATTTAGTTTTACCCTATATACCACCATCTGATGAATACAATGGCTGAAAGAGGTGTGTTTGTGCTACTAGAGGAGCTTGAGATTAAAGACTTCAGAACTATTAATTGGAGGTTCATGAGCAAGTTTAATCTGAACCACTACCCATCTCTGAAACGACTTTGCCTACCAGGTTCAGCCTTCCATGTGTTCCAAGATGAAGAAGTAATGAAGGATGAATTTCCAGTGTTCGAAGGCGCAGATGCTGTGTCAACTTAACTACAACTCTAAGCCGTGTTCCTTGAATTCAATGACCGAAATCGCCACAATGAGCAATATTCATACAGTTGTTAAAACGAATTCAACAATATGGTATCCACCTCAGCTAAAGGACTTAACCAACTCTGCCAACTCTGGTGCCCTAAATAGCTGATCACCAACATATGTGACTACGGATTATATCACCTATCAAACCTAGGCATTGACACCATAACCATCGATGCATAACACCACGTGAGAAGACTGGCGACGTTAACTAGCTAATTTATCAACGTGTACGACGCCAACCTGAAATACACAGAAATAAACCCAGGTATATTCAACTATGACACATTTCCATCTGAGAAGGTTAACACATACGGCATCAGAGCACTCCATCTATGTGGTAGTAACCTTGTCAATGATACTGTGTTTGAAGCTATCTGGAGATCAGGGAAGTTCCCTGCCCTAGAAGAGCTAGATGTCAGGAATGGGTATATATCCAATGTTGATGTGCTCATCACGGAGTAGTATGACATTGGGATGGAGAAGCTGTAGAAGCTTTGGATTGATTTCCATCTTCGGAACAAGAAGGATAAGGGAAAGAACTAGGAGAAGCTATTCACATCTGGGTTATCGAAGTTTATCCAGCTTAAGGTGTTGTGGATTAAGATTATTGACTAGTCAGCAACTAAATTTGGGACGTTCAATCGTCCGTACACTATTGATAGTTCAAGGGAGACCAACTTTCCTGGTGTGCTTCCCTTTGAGGAGCTTACCCTTGAGGGGTTCCATTTCAAGCCTATGGTCACAGCTAGGTTCTTTACTTCTTTGAAAAGTATTAAGAAGCTGAGTTTATGGAATTGTTCATTCTAATGGGTTAAGAAAATTTAGTAGGGTAATGTTAAACCTTCAAGTAAGAAGTTATCTAGGGTATCGAAGGATAAGTTGAAGCCCTACGTTGAAGGGTAGCCAGAAGTATTCCAAGTGATTAATGAGGATATGGACTAGATCATTGAGGTTAGCACATAATCCCTTCATTAACTAGAGTACTTATCCCTCATAGGTGATATAGGGTTCGATTTCCTTTAATACCAACACTTCTCAGAAACACTTACCACACTCAAACTAAAGAACCCACCACCTTACACACCTGTCACATACACATCCCTCTACCCCCACCTCCACACACTGGTCCTACACTCCATCAAAGGAACCCTCAATATACCCACTAAACAAGCACCATTAAGTGACCTAAAGGAACTGAAGATCATCTAATGTGACTTATAGTAGAAGATATTCACCTAGATGATCAAGGCTTATCCTAATGTGACCAAGTTGACCATGCTCAACAACACACAACCATGGCCTGCACCTGCCAAGATAGTAAGACTACCCTCTAAGATGACCAGGGAGGACTACTTCAATAAGAAACCTAGAGTATGCCCATATAAACGCCTCACACATCTCACCATTGATAAGGCGTACCTCACTGAGCTGAAGGCACGATTTCGTGATGTGAAGTAAGAACTTGCGCTGTTGAGTTCACTTGAAGTACTCTCAATCTGTAAGCACCCCCTCATCCTGACCTTTTATAGTCACAATTGAGCCTCACAAGTATATTCAGAAGACAAAGGCAAAGTTGAAAAGTGTTGACATGATCATGGGAATGAAGTTAGCCGACTACCAATTCTTGATGAAGATGACTGAGCTCAGGAAATTGGTCATTTCTAAGCCATCAACTTTCAATATGAAGTTACCACTACCATTTTACCTACAGATTGAAGTTGAGGTGCACAATAGTAGAAATTATAGCTCCATCTTCTATCAAGATTGAATTTTATTATATGGGGTGAAGTTAAGTCATTAAAATACTTGCATATTTCCTGTTGTAATTGGTATATTCACTGAGGATTTTCTTTTGTGTAGTCCCTTCTTGCTCTATCCTCGCTTTGGTTTCTATTTTGTATTTTTGACTCTTATCTTCTCACTTATCTTAGGTTTCTCTTTTTCGATAGAGTTTAGTGATTATGCTCCAAAAGTAGCTTATTTGAACTTACTAGTCGATTTTGACCGATTAGTTGACCTTTTTTGACCTTTCTTAGGTTTTGATTTCTGCAATGGAGGTTTGAAGTTTTAACTATTCTACTCAAACTTAGCTTTAGTATCAGGTGAGCTAACATTACCAAATTTAGATGTTTGTTGGTTTGAGATTAAGGTCAGCATCTCAGTATCAATAGGTTAGTTTCTCTATTACCTACTATTAACCTCCTCATTCCTAGGATCTTCGGATTCTGAGATCTGAAAAGTTTCAGCACTATGCATGTTATCATCAATATATTCTGCCTAGATTCTTTCAACTTCAAACACATCAGCAAAAAAGTCAGGTATTTTCACATTTCCACATTTCGAACCTTCCTCACTCTGAACCCTTGACTGCTCCTTAACACTATTATCATTACTATCACCCATGTTCTTGAACACACCACCAGTTCCATCACCTGTCACTATCATGTTCAACTCCCTCTCATACTCACTCACTGTCCCTACCTTACTCTCTTCCTTCACAGGTTGCCTATCTACATTTTCCATTGAGATATCCACCACAGATTACTCCTATCTCATTAGCTTGATTTACTCAAGTTCACGCTCATAATCACGTGTTTGGTTAGGATGGGATTTGTATGAATCTGACTTAAATTAGAAACTCATATGCCAATCTGGCTGGGCGTGGTCCAAAGTAGAAATATCCGCATGGATGGCATCATCACCCATTGATGGACTTTGGGAAACCTGACTCTCATCACTCTTGGTATCTTATTTTTTAAACTTGGGTGACTACTTTGGAGGTCTATGCACGTCACTTGAGTCAAACAAAGTTTGAAATGCATCCCCACGTGTGCTGTTTACACCCACACCATCCCTCACAGCAGTTAAGATAGGTTTGACTTTATTCTAAGGTTTCAAGTCTTCATGAAAAGTCACACACTTGGGAGGCCTTTGAAACTTTATAGGTTTTTGTTTGACTGGAGATCGTGTCTAATTAAGTGGGTTGATCGAGGGAGAGCTGATCTGATTCTAGGATGAAATTCCTTGTTTGCTGAAGAAGGAATTTTTACTCGATCTCATGTTGCTAATCTTAGAAACAGATATGGGAGGTTTATTTTTGAATATTTTAGAATGGATCTACTTCTTTATTGACTCAGATGTATGCCTAGAAGGTTTTGAGTTGAGGATTTCATCCTATGGCTATATTTCAAGCTAAGATTCAAAATTATTGTTGGAACTTTCAATCTCATCCACTATTGAAGCTAGATCATCAGATTCAGAGCTGTATTCTTGATTATCCACAATGCCTAGTAGTAGTCTTTTGTCGATCTCATTTTCAGTTTGGTTTTTATCTGATTTATGTAGAGCCTTCTCAATTTTTGTGTATATCTCAGTTCCTTGTTCTGAGCTTTGACTAAGTTTTGATTGCTTCTTGATCACATTATACACATTTCGGTCGACTGGGTTATCCTCTGAAGATGAGGTGTATGGGTCGAGGGTGTTAGCTTTTTGGAGCTCCATGAGTAATCGTTGGTTCTTGTTGAGCACGAGGGACTTGAGTAGCTTCATGTACCTGATGTACTTGAGCATGTTCACACAGTTCAGCTCCTCCTTCAGCTTCTTGGCCCCTGATCTATAGAAGGCATGCTTGACCAAGGATTTCTTTTTCGCGTAGTACTTCTTCTTCCGAAACATGATGCAGCATAGGAGGTAGTGCCAGATATCACACCAATGGTAGTTGAATGAGGTCCTGCCAAGTATAGCCTTACGTGCGATACGCTTCTCTTAGCTAGAGTTCTGTCTTGCAAGTTTAAAAGATCCCTTGTTCTCATCTTCTTCACCCCCTTCATATGTCATCTCATCCCCACCTTTTGAACTTGCAGAGTGGTATAGTGATTTTGAATGCCCATAATTCCTACTTGTATTAGATATATAGAACTTATCAATGGAATACAGCTTATTGAGGAGTGATGAGTAGAAGAGCCTCTCAGCGAATATGAAGACAACCACAGACCCTAGGAAGAGCAGGGCCTTGAACAACCCCCCAGCCTACCCCAGCATATCAGCCACTGAGTACACCGTCCTCTCTGTCACAGTGTATGTAGGGTCATACCTGAAGTACACACTCAGATACTACCCATTCGCAGCATTAAAAGGCTTCACATTTAACTACTTATCACCTAACGAGTAAAACTCATCCTGAAATGGACTTCCAATCTACACAATTTTGTCATACAGCATCAGCACATTCTTCCTCACGAATATATCAGCTGTCTACCTCAGATTACTGATCAAACTCCAATGAAGAGCATCAAAAATGTGACCCTCAATGTAATCACTAAATTTATCCCCGTTGAAGAAGTAGTTAACCACACCCACATCCATCTCAACCTGACTAGCCACAGCATCTATCTCCGCTGATGTCTTACACCATGGCTACCCTAAACACTTTGATACCTTGATCTCAATGTAGTTATACTAACTCGATTAGTAGGTCCCGCCAATGCTCAACATTTTCACACTAGGGCAGAAATGTTGATGTAGGTTCCTCTCTTGGATCACTGATGGCTACAGAGGGATGTCTGTGGCACATGGTTTGAGGGCAAGATTAGTTTTGGTTTTGGTTCTATTCATGGTTCCATCAGGCAGTTTGTGTGACTCCATGAGAACATGGTTAGCTTCAATTTTGAAATAGTCTGTACGATTGATGTATTCTTGGTTGTCTGAGGACTATAGACTGAGTAGGAACATAAAACCTTTAGAGTTGATGTCAACTGTTTTGGTCTTTTAGATCAAATCATTGACAAACTCCTTCTTTGAGGTGATGTGTTAGCTCCTGTCTATTTGGGTGTGAGTGGTAGGTGAGCTTACTTATGAGAGCCACTGTCTGGTTGGCGATATACCCCACTGTGGTAAGGATGATGATGAATGATATGGTTGCACCCA
>JAGYYM010000074.1:0-12601 GCA_021439955.1 Certesia quadrinucleata | reverse complement strand
TAGGAATAATGATCAAGATATGCAGCCTGTGGTGATATGCAAAGACGAAGGGTTATCTTCTCTTGGACATGGAACCCGCATGGACGGCTCTGGAAGCGATAGTGGTACCACTGATGCTGGTGACCAGTGCAATGTCCTAAAGGTCGGTGGCGAGGAAGAAGATTTTTCTCTTCCAGCCGATATTATGTGCTCGAGAAAAATTGTTTTCGAGGAAAAAGATATATATGGAACTGGCATGGACGCTCTGTGTCGCATCTGTGAAAGTAGAGGCGACGAATCGCAACTGATGCTCTGTGATGGTTGTGATTGCGGATATCACATAGGGTGCTTGTATCCCGCTCTGACTGCTGTTCCAGAGGGAGACTGGTTTTGTGTTAGTTGTATGAAAGTAGCGTCTGATTTTGGCTTTGATGAAGGAAAAGATTATGACCTTGATTCATTCAGGGCTGTCGACTCCAATTTCTGTAATCGATTCATGAGTGCCCGTGGATACTCGAGGGGGGCGGATGGAAAGTATTCAGAGAAAGATATCGAATACGAATTTTGGAAATCTGTTGAAGAGGCGAAGTGTCCGGTGACCGTAGAATACGGTAGCGAGCTACATGCTTCTGATGTAGGAAGTGGATTTCCTGTTAAGAAAGAGGGTTTGTCCTCGCAATCAGACGGATTTATTGATTACGCATCATGTGGTTGGAATCTCAATAATATTGCTGTCGAGAGCAACTCTGTTCTTCGTCTCATTGACCGTGATATAAGTGGAGTCACTGTTCCGTGGCTTTATGTTGGTATGATGTTTTCGTCGTTTTGTTGGCATGTCGAAGATCATTATATGTACTCGATCAACTATAATCATGGAGGTTCTGCGAAGCAGTGGTATGGTGTTCCCTCCGCAGGAGCTGACGCATTTGAAGAAGCAATGAAGATGCACCTTGCGGAACTGTTCGAAGCTGCTCCAGACTTGTTGTTTCATATTGTGACAATGATTTCGCCTCGAGTTCTGCATGAGAGAGGAGTGCCTATTTGTCAAACACCACAGCGTCCTGGAGAATTCATCGTTACGTTCCCACGCTCTTATCATGGAGGCTTCTCTTACGGTTTTAATCTTGGTGAGGCTGTTAACTTTGCGACTTTTGATTGGCTGCCGTATGGTGTGTCCGGTACGGAGCTGTACCGAAACCATAAGCGAATGCCTGTCTTCTCATTGGAAGAGTTGATGATGACTATGCTCGATAGTAGTACTTGTTCCGATGATGACATAACGAGATGGGTAATTCCACTATTGTCGGAGAGATACCTGGAGGAACGTCACGCTCGTTATCTCGCATGGAGTAGCGGGGTTTCTCTTCAAGATGGCCCTGTTGGTGATAACGTAAAAAGAGATGAAGATGGCTCTATTCATTGTTCCAAGTGCAATCACATTCTCGCGTTCTCGACTTGGTTGTGTGACTGTTCCACTGACTCTGCTGAGTGCTGTCGTCATGCAATGAAGTGTGAATGTAAGCCAGCAAGTAGTAAGGTATTTGCGAAAGTATCTTTGAAAGAAATTTATGATAAAATTCGGCAGAAATGTCCAAGTGCTTCTATTTGTCAAATTCCTGATGATAATCGCCACGAATCTATTCTTGAGTGGGTTAATGATGCAGAGGATGCTCTTTGTGGCGGCCGTCATTCGAAGGATAAGTGGGAATCATTCTTGAATAGAAGATTGGAGATTTATCATAACCTACCTGAGGAGAACATCGTATGGGAAGATATATGGCGAGTTGAATCCAGAATTCGACGAACGTTGGCTCTTCTACAAGATTTAAGAGTAAGGACGGAGACGTTGAAGTCCTGTTCTATGCAGGATTATGACAATTTACTTCAAGACGTCATGAATCTTCCTGTCATCGATGATGATTTCGAAGAGAGAATCCGAGGTACTCGATCTGCTCTGCAGGAATGGTATGATACGTGCATGGCCCATTTATCTCGGTCTGTGAAGCCTGATATCAACGAGATCACGATGTTACTGGGAGATGCTCGACGTCTGCCGGTTCGGCTTCCTCTATACAGCTCTCTTAAAGCTCAGGTGCGTCAGGCTCGAGGTTTCATCGATACCTTTGAGCAGATCAACCGGCGTGTTTCCGACGCTCGCGCTCGTTCCTCTTGCTTAGAAGATTCCCGCATCCCTTTGCGCAAGTTTATTGAGTTGATCGATCAAACAAAAGAGCTTCCCTTTAGTATCGGACCAATTTTTGATAATGTCTGTGGTATTCGAGATCGAGTAGTTTTGTGGGAGAATTCGACAAGGTTGTTGATGCTTGAGCGAGCCGATATTTCTTTATTGAAAAGAGCATTTGATCAATTTTCTGATCTTCCGGTAGTTTCGAGTGTGTTGCGCGACTTAGAGAGTACGATCAATGAGCTCGAGCAATGGAGGAATGGCGCTGACGCCATTCTCAAGAAGCGACTCACTTTATCGGCGACCGCTTCTGCCACGGTGTTGGAAATGCTAACTGCCGCGTACGGCATCAAAGGATCTGTTCCTGAGATGACGGAGCTAGAAAACTTGAATGATATCCTCGTTTGGGACTCTGGAGCGACGTTGCTATTTCGGGGTGACTCCATTGACAAATCCTCTTTGATGAAAATGAAGGATTTATCGGAAAAAAGTGGTGTGGCTGATGATCACCCCCGCCTTATGAAAATCGTAGCATCCATTCAGCAGATTTCTGATATCGAAGAAAACGTGAAGAAAGTGCTGACTTCTGCATCAGTAGTCCCATTAGATGAAGCTGAAGAATTTGTAAAAGTGGTGATGAAGTTTCGATACTGCATTCCAGATTTTGAAGCCTTTAAGGCAAAAGTTTCGATCTCACAGTCTCTACAAGCAGAACTGAACAAGTTTTTAAAACTTAGAAGTCTCTGTAATGTCAACGCCATGATGCCGCGTCGCAGAAATGTCGATGCTTTCGATGAGAGCTTACCCTGGATTTCGCTTTTGCGAAAACGGGAAGAAATTCCACTAGCACGTATAGAAGACGCGCGCAACATAGTTCTTGCCGCTGAGTCCGCGATCGTGTGCCCGACACGGGAACTACAGCTTTTGCGGACGTGCCTTGCTGAAGCCGATAGGTGGATCGAAAAGAGCGTTGTTGTTGATCGAAATGATTTTGAATCTGTAGACGAACTGTTGATGAATGGACTCAATCTAATTTTCAGTGTCATTCCAGATGACATCGCACAGGTATGGTGTGCGTTGTCGTGGAAGCGTGCTACAAAAAATGCACTTTCAGTGCGCGTGCCGTTGTCTGTTCTTGAGATCTACAGCGCAGGTGCGGGTGCGTCGTATGTAAGCAGCGACTGCGAGGAAGCTCTAACGCTTCATGATGTCGTTCAGAAGGCGAACTTGTGGTTGGTGCGTTGGACAGATGCCATGGAGAAAGGCTGTGGTGTAGACGAACTCCAGGCTCTCATTGACGATGGAGCACTATTGCCAGTCGACCTATCTGACAATGTGGAGGCTACGAAACGAACGCTTGACCACGTGTTGAAGCTCCAAGTAGTGATTGAGTCCATCATCAACCAATCATGTCCAATCGATGCCATCGGTATGGAAGATCTTGTCTTAGAATTGGAAAGAGAAGAGTTTTCACGTCACCTCGAGATGGATCGGATTCGCCGAGTGAAGACCAAACTCACGGATGTACGACGCTGGATGAAAGATGTGGCAAAATTATTTCCGGGAAGTTTGGCGGAGACAGCTGAGTGTGATGACAGCAGTGTAGTGTTCTCTATGCATGAAAAAGCGAAAATGCTTCTTTCTTCGGATCAACGGCAGAAGGTTGATACGGATTCCTGCCCAAGGTTTTGTATATGTCGAGGTCCTGATCGTGGCGACGTTATGGTAGAATGTGCTGACTGTAAAGATTGGTTCCACTGGGATTGTGTCGGATTTCCTCATGCTAATGCGCTTATTCTTGACGAAGAAAACAGTTATCGTTGCCCTGCGTGCTGTTTCTCACGTAGTGCTATTCATGTTTTCCCTGTTGTCATGAACGTACTCATTAAATCTAGTCGGCGGAGAGCCTCTCGCGTATCTTGTGAGAAACTAATTGAAGTTGCCAACGCTCTGAGCATTGACTCCCCAGTACTGGCGTGGCTGGTTAACCAAGTTGCGTGCAGTAAGGAGTGGAGTGTTGTCTCAGCAGATCTCCTTCAAGCAAACGCACCAATATTGGAGCTGGAAGAGCATTTGTGGAAGAGTGAGAAGATGCTGGTCGAAGATCAAAATATGTTGATGCAACTTCGTTGTAGACGATGGGAAATGCGTGTTGATACGGTCCTGAACGGTCAGCGCCCGTCGAAAGACTTTTTGATCGTATTATTAGAGGAAGCAAAACTAATTCCCGTCGCAGGGGACAATGATCGTTTCGCTCAAGTGTCTCGTATTGTCGAAGAAACTGAAAAATGGGAGGGCGATGCTGCTGTGGTGATCGACAATATCGATAATGCTTTGGATAGTGAATGTGAAGCGCTACTGGAAAGATGGCAGGGTTTGCCTTGTATCCCGTCGTCATCTCTGCGGGAGGATGTCGCAGAAATGTTGAACGTGTATTGTATTTGTCGTCGTCGCTATAATCCCAACCTTTTTTACATTGCATGCGACAGTTGTGAGAACTGGTTCCATGGAGATTGTGTTGGAGTCCATGAAAATGATGTCGATGAAAAGTCTTTTTTTGTTTGCAAAAATTGTGCAGGCAATGATGATCAATGCATTGAATAGAATGAATAGGAATCAAACGAAGTTTTTTTTTAATGTCTCCCTGTCAACTCGTAACCGTCTTCTTCATGTCGAAGGTGCGATGTCGCCGCACCATAATCGTACCATCGGAAAGCCAGACGAGCAAAGCAAATACCAAGAACAATAAAAGTCAATGCGATATTCGCAACGAGGAAGAGAATTTTGCTCCGCAGCTCCGCGAATATCGTCTGAGATAGGACATACACTAGCACAACTGCGTACACACAGAAGCACAAGATCCACACGGCCGACTCTACACGAGGAGGGACAACATTAGGACGAAGAGGACGATTCGTCGCATTTTTCCCCATTTTGAAGCAGAACACGCAGAAAAAGCCAAATGTCAACATAATGAATAAGAATGTCAGAGAGAAAAAGGCGAATAAAGCGCCAATAGGGAACATCGTTACGGGAGTTAACGAAAAAACCACACCACCCGACACCAGTGTACAAAGGTAGCCGACACCCATCGACATCATGAAGAACAACTGATCTGGAATCTTTTTCACGGGGATACGAGCATAAGCAGCGCGCACAAGCATTTCGCTCCAGGAATACATAACGGCTCCAAGTACGAAAGGTAACAGAACCAATAACCACTCGTAAACAGACAGACCAAACAGAGGAGTGCCCGGCAAGACACGGCGATGCTCATGCCAGTCCCACGACAGGTCCATCAGCGGATATGACCACCAATACCACGGCTTCAATTGTGAGAGACCTAAAAACTCCATAATATACCGACCTTTGCACGAAGGAGGAAGCTCCCAGCGATAACGCACGTACCACAACGTGTGATCGAGATGAAAGCCAAACGGCAACCGACGCGGAGTTTCGTCAAGAGTATCTCCCTTCGACGGATCCGGGGCCTCGTCAGGATCAAAGAGGGGAGCCTTGAGCATGTTGTTGTAGTAGTTGTTAAGGAAGCCCTGATCTCCTCCGTCATAACTACCGAGTTTTCCCATCTTCGACTGCATGTTGTCAAACTCTTCTGTGCTGGGTGTGACAACCATAACACCTGAGTTGAACCAACACGGGTTGATGAAAGCAACACAGAACTTTCCACACCTGAACAACACATCCGGAGATTGGAAAATAACAGTATCAGCGTCAAGAAATACGATTTTATCATATTCTACCAGAGTCCAGATTGATAATTTAGACATCACCAGAGAAAATCGGTCTTGGTATTTCGCCTGACCCTCGTACGGGTTACGAAGTTCAGATATTTGAACGACCCGAATGCCGTCACCACGGAGTACGGATCTTACAGACTCCGGTACATCCGGCGTTACCAGTACCATCATTTCGCGCGTGGTACCAGCCGCACGAAGAGATTGAAACATGACACGAACCGCGAGAGTGTAACCCGTTCCGTACAATAGGGACACATACGCCTCTTTTCGCGCACCTTTTCTGACGAGAGACGTGGAGTCTCCATCACCAGCAGAGACACCCACCGCCAGCATAGCCACCACCACCATCGCCACGAGCATGACGGTGCATGGAATGGAAACACGCATGATGCCAGATGTGGATATAAGAACAAGTGCATTCGTCTCGAAAGTCACGTCTTCATCGAGAATTTAAACGAGTCCACGTCGCTGGGCCGTCGGACACTGCGCAGGCATGGAGGAGGCGAGGGGACGACTGCATGCGACAGGGCGCCAAGACGCCGGACGGTGAGAAGAGCTGTTTCCCGCTCTGACATGCACGCGCGTGGAGGATGTTACTAGACATTTAGACATGGAATGTCGATGGAAGATAGGAATAAAGGCTCCGCATCACATTGAAAAGAAAAGAAAAATTAGATTCAGTTTAAACAGCTTTCATATAGTCCGATCGGGGAGCAACAGGCAATATTTGATCACGTTTTTCGCGAAGAAATTCCCACGCCATCATTAAAACATTTTTCCTCTTCTTAGTTGGTGTCGAGGGCGCCATCGAATCACCGTTACTTTGCGGCATTGCACCAGCGCGAACAGACGGGTCAGAGAAGTCCGGGAAAGCATACTCGTTAATGCTTAGGGAAATGAAGAAGCCGAAAGCAACAAGCCATACCATCACTTGGAAAAACGCGAGAATTTGACCGACCGTAAAGTAATTTGCAGTGCAGTATCTCCACCAAACATAATTACTGGAGCAAAACATTACAAGACTCACAATAAACTCGACTGATGCGAGTTTCATATAGGGGAACGATCTCAGCAGCTTCAGGTACGACAAATGCGTCACAATCCCCCACACCACAGGGAGCGTATCGAAGCTGTCAACAAGCCACATGAGCACATGCAGCGCGATGACGACGTAAATAGAGTATAAAAGTATTTTCTTTGTTAGACTGGGATACTCCTCCGCCAACTCGGCGAGATAGTACAGACCGCATGCTAGACAGACAGCAACGAAGACGAGGAAGAGATAGCCAGAAACATATACAAGAGGAACAAATAACATCCGCACAGAAGGGGGAGAGAGAAAGAGAAATAGAAAAGAAGAAGGAAGGAAGGAAAATTCTGCTCGTCCAAGGGGAAGACAGAGTCGACAGAAATATATATGATGTGCGGAAATAAGATGACTAGGGAGAGAGGGGAGAGAGAGGTCCCCCTCCTCGCTCCGGGGGTTTCTATTTTTAGAAACTTTTTGGTTGAAGGGGAGGTTAAAGGAGAAAGAGAACTCTCTTTTCTTTTTTCCCCCTCCTCTCTCCATCACAATAGAATATTTTATTGGAAAAAAGGAGGACAAACATTCGAGGGAATCGAGAAATCTAGGGATAGAACGCGATGCCGGCCATGTTCCGATCCATTTTAGGCCGACCAAACAGCCAGAGATCCTCGTGTAGAGGCAGTCATTAGCAAAGGAAGCGTCGGGTGGTGTGCGACGCCGACAAATGTCTCCGTTCTTGCCGAAGGTTTTTCGTCCGCAAGAGAGAGAGACGACGCGTCGACCCGTGAACAAGAAGTTGAGACAAGATCCCAGCGAAACAGAAACCCATCTTCAGACCCAGAGAATACCGCCGCATCATCATGAGAAACACAACATCTTAAGGCATATTTCGAATTCACATGCCCGGCATACGAATTCAAGAGTTCTCCTGAAGCACGGTCGATGAGTTGTAAAGGGCGATCCAAGCAAGCAACTAAAACACAGTTTCCATCCCTGGTAAGACTCAAGTCCGTAATCGGAGCACCCATGGAATCGCAGGTAAGCTTACCAGCTCGAATGTCATAAACACGTACAGAGCCATCCACGCTTCCGGTCATGATCTCATGACCAGAAGTCAACACGGCACTCACGCTATCCTTTGAATCGGAGAGAGTTTGCAGTGGGTTTTCCGACCGAGATCGTAAATCCCAAATCTTCACGGTATGGTCGAAAGATCCACTAACTACCACATTGCAAGTAGTACCTCCCTCTTTATTGGGCATTTGAGCTCCGAAACACACAGAGTTTACGCGCCCCAAATGGCCCCGTAATTTTCTATGTATCGCCGCCCTCTCCACATCCCAAATAACAACAGCCTTATCACCACCGCAAGAAGCAAATGAATTGTTATCGGGTGCAATATCTATGTCTAAAATGTCATAAGCATGTCCACCTTCATATCTGGCAATTGGGATCACATCACTATCACCAACGTTTCTTAAAGGATTCCATAACTTAATGACGTAGTCACTACCTCCAGACAGAACATATTTTCCATCCGAATTGAACTCGACTGTGAAGGCAGAGCCACGATGAGCACCACGAAGTATACGCGTGCACGAAATCGACTGCGTCATCCTTGCGATATCGTCCTTAACCCCCAAGCGAATACTCAACGGTATGCCTGTATTTTTACCAGGAGCATAGTAAAAAAGGATCGAATAGCTTTAGAAGCAGTAATCAGACATAAAACCATCGCATTAGTTTTTATGTAAACAACCATATATCGCTGACGTCACGGGGAAACCCGGGAAGTGACGCGGGAACACCTTCTGGACACTCGGGCGTTTGCCGGGCGGCGGCGCACGCACGGTTCACTCTCTGACTCACTCATGTCTCCTCCAGGAGAGGCGGGCAAGCACAAGGGGGGGGTCATGGGTCATGCGTCTGCGTTGTGATCATCATCCTGATAAAAGGTGTTGGGTTCCCTCTCTCTCTCATCAAGTATCCATTCATCGGAAGGACTCGTTGGCAAGTCCCTGTGTTTGAGGTATCTGTGACCTCGCGCACCTTCGTATCTGCTTTTGTCGTACTTGTGTTGGAAACGTTTTTGCCGTCATGCCGCCGAAAAAGGGGAAAGGCGACAAGAAAGTCGCCGAAAAGGATAAGAAAAAAATCGTAGAGGATAAGACATTTGGAATGAAGAACAAAAACAAGTCCACAAAAGTGCAAAAGTATATTAAGAGTGTGGAACGTACTGTAGAGTCTAAGGTGGGTGGAAAGAATAAGTCTTCGACTAAGGCTGAACAAGAGGAAATGAAGAAGGCAAAACTAAAGAAAGAACAGGAAGAACTCGCGAAAATGCTGAAGTCTACTATTGTTCAACCGAAAGTTCCTTTCGGAGTGGATCCTAAAACTATTGTGTGCGAGTTCTTCAAGCACCAGCAGTGTAATAAGGGAAACAAATGTAAATTTTCCCACGATCTAAACGTCGGTCGTAAAGCTCAAAAGATTGACATGTACACCGATCAACGTAAGGGAACCGATAAGAAGGATGACAAGTTATCTGCTGCGGAGGAGTCTGATCTTGCTGCCGCTGCTATGAGCGCGGCAAATAAGCATCGCGGTAATGAAACCGACATTATCTGTAAGTTTTTCTTGGAGGCCGTTGAGAAGCAAAAGTATGGTTGGTTCTGGAAGTGCCCGAATGGTAATGATAGTTGTCGATACCGACATGCATTGCCCCCTGGATTTGTGCTGAAGTCACAGAAAAAGATTGATGAGCGTTTAACTGAGGCTGAGGACACGATCGAAGAGAAAATTGAAGAAGCGCGAAAGGCTATTCCCGAGGATAAGAAGACCCCAGTGACTTTGGAGCGATTTCAGGAGTGGAAGAAACGTAAGGACGAGCTTAAGAGCAAACTTGAATCGGAAGATTTTCAGAAAGCTGTGTCGGACTATAAAAAAGGTGGTCGAACTGTTATGTCTGGAAGGTCTCTCTTTACGTATGACCCGACTCTTTTCATTGATGACGATGATGCTGCGGATGAGATAGAGCGTCAAGCGTCAGATGAGGAAGGTGATGAGGAGGAGGAAGGAGAGGCTGCAGAGGCCCTGGACGAGACTCTGTTTAATGAAGATGAATTAGATGACCTAGATGACATTCCTGAAGACTCAGATGATGACGATGGTTAAATCTTTACGTGCAGACAACAGAATATACTAAGTTTAAAGAAAACAACAACGACAACCTCAGAACCTCCAGTTTCCTTCCGCTCCAGATCCATCGGGGGATGCCGGCAAGTACAAGCTCCACGGAAACTTCTCTATCAATGTTTTCGTAAAAATCTTGGTGATAGGGACATTTTCTCGCAGACACCAAGCCACGGTAATACGTGGGTCTAAGTAGTTGATCTTGCTTGTACCCAAAGCCACAGTTTTCAAATCAGATTTCATTTGCTTCTGGACATCAAAATCATGAAGACGAGCAGAAACACGCTTCACTTGCTCCTTCAGCTGCGCAATCTTTTTGTCCACTTGGCCTTTAGGGATTTCCACCTTGACCGTCACAAACTTGCCGGTTTCCTTGTCTTTCTTGCGATTCTTCACAATACCCGTCTTCTTTATGTTGTTAATGTTATCTTTCGCAAGTTTTAACGTAGCCACAATATCTTCACGCTTGCCGTCAAGTTTTTCCATCTGCTCATCAAAATTTTTAGGAGCAGCACGCTGATGGTTACACAGAATGGCAACGTTACGATTGGCGAGGTTGTATAGATGCACTTTCTCAGCCACGGTCTTGGCTTTGGAAATTTCCTCGTTGTCATGAAGCTCTCGATCCAGAGTGATCGAAGCGTTGTAAGTACGAAACACTTTCGCAGTCAAACCAGGCATGAAACTCTTCAAGTACTGATTCAAGTTGGTCGTCGACAATTCATTGAAAAGATTGCCTTTGTCAGTATCATTGGGTTTTCCCTTCGTCCTCTTCACCGCATCCTTGTGAAACTCCTTCAAGTTCTTCAGAGCTTGCTTCGACACAGAACACTTGTTGTAATAACGAATAGAATCTTTACCAAGAAAGTCAAAAACGACCTGATCCAAAACACTGTCATCATCCGCAGCTTCAAATTGGATATGCTCGTGACGAAGAGAGCAGCAACCAACAGTATCAGCCTCATCAGCGTTCTTCTCGTTACCGACACGCAAAGCAAGCTTATCAATTAAATACAAAGCCGTCGCACGTTGTCGAGTCAACAAATCCGCATCTTTCATGGCAGTTTCATATTCTTTTCGAATATTTGCAACATATTTCTTCAGTTTTCGCGCTTTCTCAAACTTCAAAAGGTCAGAGATACCTTTAAAAGCACTATTTGCCGCAAGCCACACATATTTATTTTCGGACATTACATTGTCAGTCCACGAGGCCAGCCAAGTCACATCTTGTTTATGAACAACATCAGCCCATTTTCTACCCGGCGGAGGCGAAGGAACCTTGGCACCCTTGCCAATGTTTATAGTAATGTCTTCCGGAACGTAACGCTTCTTGAATTGTCCCTGACGAGGATGTTCACCCCGTCCTCTAAAAAGCCCAGGCGGTTCGATCTTAAAATTCGCAACCTTTTGCTTGTGACCATCCACAACAGCCCATCCCATCTTTTCCTGAATCGCAGCGTTGTCTGCCTTGATTTTATCCTTTTCTTCTTTGGTCATGCTCTTCTTTTGTTCTTTCAGCATCTGCAAATGATCATAAATGGGAGTAAAATCACATTTAGACAAACTCTCCACCGGACTTCCTTTCAGTAATTTCTTCCAGTCCTTCCAGAAATTCTTGTTGAACAAATCCTTCTTCGTATAGTCACTTTCGAGCATTGCAGCATACCAAGTCGCAGGTTCTTCCTGCTCCGGAGTTAATTTCACAGGTTTGCCATCATATATGATTCTCACCCCATGAGGTTCATAAGGAGGAGGAAAAAGGACACCATTGTGTTCGAGCGTCTTCCAACGTTGACCGCCCTTCGTCGGCATGTCGTCCTCATCCTCATCATCGTCATCAGCATCCAAATCAAGATCTAACCACCACTTATATTCCACGGTTGAATCGATCATTTTTCTCACATTTTCGACAAGACCGGCATCCTTTCCACGCAAACTTGCTGGCTTAGCTGCTTTACCCTTCGCAGCAGGGGCTTTCTTACCAGTATCTTTCTTAGCTGTTTTCACAGATTTCTTCTCTGTCTTTACCTTTTTCTTTGAGGAGGAAGATTTTTTTGCACGTTTAGAAAGGGGAACATCACTATCGTCATCGCTACTTAATGTTCTCTTCACAGCTTTCGAAAGAGGAACATCATCATCACTATCAGATTCATTCTGAACCTTCCTCACAGTTTCGACTTTTACTTTTTCTTTCTTCACCACCGCCTTTTTAGAAGAAATCTTGGCAGATAGAGGAACGTCATCCTCAAAATCAGAGTCATGTTCGTCGGTGATTTTCGGTTTCTTTTCGGATTTAGGTCCATTCGACGCACTATTCTGTTTCTTCACAACAGCCTTCAGCGGAACATCATCATCGGAATCAGAGTCTTGCACGGCAGTCGAACCGTTCGCAGGTTTCGACCCGATATTACTCTTCACCACCGCTTTCAACGGTACATCGTCATCACTATCACTATCACT
>JAGYYM010000072.1:0-12652 GCA_021439955.1 Certesia quadrinucleata | reverse complement strand
ATTATATTATCTGAGAAAAAGGCACAGCGCAGCGTCACTATATAAGAAACCGTGAAGCGGTTTCAAAATAATAATAATTTTCAAGTTTTTGGTGTGTTTTGATGTCAAACACGCCAAAATCTTTGAAAATCAAAAATCCACATTTCCCCAACTATGATGAAATCATGAATAAACCTGGGATACTAGCATTAAAAATATAATTACAAATTTAAAATACGGCTCCAAAACGAATATAAGCCCTCAAACCCACTCATACCCACCAATCAAAATGAAAAATATTTACACATAAAACCAATAAAGTTTGTTCCCAAGGTATTACAATTCCCAATAGTCATAAATACCCTCAACCAAACCCCAATCATTATTACAAAATATATCAAATTAAAATACCATAACACCCCAACCATAATTCCAACCAAATTCAAATCATTAATAACAATTTCTATCAAACTCATAGCCAAAGTATTACTAAGACACGACTTAGAATTACCTATTGAAGTCAAGTCATTAGCCATCTGGGGTGTTAGACAAGTTCCCTAACCCACCGAAGTTTAGTGAGGTTCAAGTTAGGCTTCCACCCAGGAGTAGGGTGTTTGATACTACAAGTTAGAAATTGTTTGAGGTGGATGTGGTGGAGATTATTGATGAGAAAGTACCTGATAGTAAGGAGGTGACCATTGTGAGTGAGAAGTAGGAGGGGTTTCTAGCTTTTGTGAACAATGTACACCAGAGTGATAGTGAGCCTGATACAGCTAAGTCCGCTAAACCTTCTACTCCTGAGGTGATAGAAATTGATGATGACTCACCACCTGATCAACCCATAAGCACTAAAGATCCTAGGTCCAAGCCAATACCACCAACTCCTACAGGGACAATGAAGACCATTGAGTCTATAGGGCTTGATTTAGATCAAGGGAAAGTGTAGGCTGATGACACACCCATTGACCTGAGTAATGAAGAGCATGCTAATGAGATCATATCAAGACTGTGTAAGAAGATTAAGGTTAAATAAGCACCGTTCATGCTAAATTTCTATCTAGAGTTACTCTCATCGATAGTAGAGCTCTGTCAGAGTAAGGAGTTCCATTAGCTTAAAGTTGAGTAGGTTAGAGGTAAGATTAGAAATATTAAAAATAAACTTAGAGCAAAGTAGAGGCTGTATGAGGTAGATTTGGAGCGTGAGATGAGTGAGTCTGTTGAAGACAAGTTTTTAAGGTTTGAGCAGTTGAAATCATTTAAGAAGGTTAAGTTGGAGTATACAGGAGAGGAGCTAGTACCCATGGATCACTTGACTTTTAGAAGTTGGAAGGAAATTGATGAATATGAAGCTAACCAACCTAAAGAGTGGTGGGTGGATCCAGTACCTCAACTTGATTAAGTTGTAGATTTAACAAATTTGAGCCCGTAAAAAGGTGAGTCTAACTTGTCTCAAACACACCAAAGTTAACCAGATCCTAATGAGGTGAACGAACCAGATTCAATCATGACACCAGAGAGCCATAACTCACAAAGTTCATCATCTTCACCCCGATCCTTCCTCCATGTCAAACATGGAGATATTGACTAACACCAAAACCAAGTCCTAATTGAATCAGAAATCCTTCAGAGCATTTAATCTGTCTATGGCCACATCATAACCGACACAAACAGACTCGCACTCTACTAAGAAGAGCTAGGCCTTGATGACCTCGCCCACACTCTAGATGGATCCCCTCCAATTAAATGCGACATATGCCTTGACTATGAATCATTCGAGCAAGATGACGACCTGATCCTGTGTGACATCTGCTATGTCGCTGTCCACCCACTATGCTATGGTAAAGGACTTGAGAAGGGAGCTTGGACTAAAGAATAGTGGTACTGTAAACGATGTGAGCATCTGCTCAGAGCTGTGTGGTCTAAATGTTATGCCAAGATTGTCTAGGGGTAAACCCCTATTGATGTAGTGACCACCTATAAGCACTAACAGTTGAACTAAACCAAATGTTACTTTTGTGAGGATCTAACAGGGGCGATGGTTCAGACCAAATTTGAGAATATGGATGTATGGGCACACATCATCTGTGTGAACCAGATCCCAGGAATCTTCTTCCAACCAGAGATGACACTTGAGAGGAAGTATATCGACGGTGTGTGTGAGAGGGAGAAGTTCTAGCTATCATGTGAGGTATGCTTGAGACGTGGGACAGGGTGCATCATCTACTGTGACTATAAGAATTGTTAGAAAACATATCACATCAGATGCGCAGTGAGGTAAGAGCTGATCAAATGTGATAGACTCATGGTCGACCAGATTGTTGGTGAAACACGTACCTCCTTCTTCTGCCCTGAGCATGTTGAAGAGGGTATCTACTCTCTCCAGCTTAACCACATGTCCTCCTCCGAAGGCTCAAATATTGATAGAGATAACCATGAATTCTAGTTCAACCGCTACTTCAATATCAAACTCTCCAATCAATCCCAAACACTCCAAAAGAAGGTTCTCCGTAAACACACCAGTGCTACCACAAGGAAAAGGTACCTTGTCAGAAGAAAATACGAGCACACGCTCCTCACCTACCGTGAGGACTGTGACAAGTAGAAGAAGGAGGACATCATGAATGCTAAAATCCTGAAGCTAACAGGGAATGATCCAACCACCATGAAAAGGGCAGAGTACAAGAAGATGTAGAAGCTGGTATAATTGAATGATCAGAAGAAGGTGTAGGAGGATAAGGAGGCTAAGGAGTTTGAGAGAGGCATGAGGGAGGAGATGAAAAAGGTAGAGGAAGAGAAGTCATTCGCAGATAAACTGAAGAACTTTATTCAGGCAAGTGCTAAGCCAAAGAAAAAGAAGGTTAAGGGTTGTGGGAAGGGGAAAAGTGTTGATTAAGATGGGAAGAAGTTGAGTGATGGAGAGAAGTCAAGTGGTGAGAAGAGGAGGGAGGGGTAGTTGAGGGATAGATAGCGGAAGAGGGAGAAGAAGAATAGTGGTAATAAGGATGGTGGGGTAGTTAAGAAAGTTGTGTCAAACCCAATTATTGATCTAGTCGAGTAAAAAAGTAAAGATGATCCAAAACCCACCAAAACATCAAAAATAAGCTCAAATAAATCAAATTAAAATATAGTAAAACACACCAAAAATTCTAAAAATCCTTAATCACCAAATCCTAGAAAAGTTAAAAAATAACCCAAACCAATCCAAGTAGCCAACCCACCAAATCTCTCACAACCATTACCATAAGCCCCACAACCACCTTGCCAGCCCAAACATCAAGTCCAACAGCCCCCAAGACCAATGCATCAAATCCAATAAAAAATGCCTCAACCCTACACCCCCTAAATCATACCCCAACAACCAGGTCTCCCCCAACCAAACTAAATACGTTAAACCTTCCCAGGAATGGGGTTAAACCTACCAATAATGAACCACCCTCCCACATACCTACCTTAATAAGTGATGAATCAACAACCCTAGAATGGTATAGTAGTACTACCACCACCATAAATGCCATATATGATACTACCCTAGCCACCACCATAGTATGGTGGGAAATGAAGATTTTATTTTACATTAGATATCTTAAATTATTTTTAATTATGGATGGTGATGAGTCAAAAATTTTCTGGAACATGGGTGAGGTGAGAAAAAGCTCCAGAGTGAATTATGTTAAAGTTGCTTAACTAAATTTGAACTAGACAATTGATATGTGTGGCAACCGTTTGAATTTGATGATGTATGAAGAAGGAGAGGGCATCATCCAATTCAATCTTGAACCTCCTGTGAGGTATAAATGGTAATTATTATTGAAGATGAAGACTATTGAAATAAAAGGTAAGATTGATTATTCTCTTTACAACCATGATGGGTCATTCATTGCCACAATTTCTGGTTGTCAAGTTATGATATGGAACTCAAGTACTGGTCAGATGGTGCATGAAATTGAGACTTGTAATGAGGATAATGGGTATCCAAAAGGATTCATAGGAAAATAGGATTTCTACATTCTGACCAAAATAGATAAGTTACACATATTTTGTAACTTTGATTCAAACTAGATGAATCAAAGTTATATTTCAAAATAGATCGATTTAAACTGAAACCTTAAGTAGGTCATAGTACTTGACGTACACAGATGGAATAAAACAAGCTATACTACACAAACAACAGTCTTATAAGACAAAACCACAATTGAAAATAGACATAACATAATAAGCACACCTGATTCCCTCTTAGCATTCATTAGTAATAACACAGTATGGGTATTCAAAGATGGACAGTCATACAAGCACACCTACAAATCAATAAAAACCATATGTCATCTATGAGATGGGACCATATCAAGATGCCTTCTATATGAGTAACTCATACAACGATGATCCCTATAACTATAACTCTGATGAAGAAGACTTGTAGTGCTGTGTCTGGGATTAACTCACAATGCGGGTGTTGTTCAGTTGTAGAGGGGAGATAAGTCTTGAGTGTGGTGTGGTGGTTGCAGATACCTAGCATGGCTCATATTACTGTGACCAGGTTACTGGGCTTGTGATACATCCCATTGACCATGATGATGCTAAGCCAATTGTGGTGGGTAATAAGGTGTATGAGATGTTGGTGGAGGAGGAGTCAGCTACTATTCGAAACGTTCATGGAAGGTAGATATTCAATTTTAGAAAGGGGTAAAGTTGTGGTTTAGGTATAGTGTAGTAGATTGGTAAGATAGAAGGTGCAGATTTGGATGAAGAGTCAGATGAGGATGAGGTTTATGAAAGTCAAGTATCTTCAAGTAGGGTCATATTTTCTAAAAAGGGAGAGCGCTAAAATAATATATGGTATAATGCTTACTATATTGGCCAATGACCACCTACCCTCATATAAGATCAATATTAAAATCAAATAATAAAATAATAACTAATCATGCTAAATCCCCTCCAAACATATCTATCACGCCTATATCCTGTTCCTTCACCTATTTTCTCACTTTCTTTTTTCTTCTCTTCTTTTTGCCTCCTACCTTCTTCTGATCTTTTACCTTACCATAAGTCTTTCTTTTGTTAATCTGATATCCAAACAATTGAGTAATCTACTCCCTATCAAGGGTGCTTATCTTGGTTGGATGACCTGAGGCTTGGACTTTATCATCTTCAGCTACTACTTTGGACGGACGACTGTATATCACCTATGATGTCTTGTCAATCATTGATGTTGGTGAGGAAATTGGGTTGGACTAATTAGACGGAGTGTCCCTAGGTTAAGGTTGGAACTTGATTGGATGTTGACTGAATATGTTGTCTACTTGCTCATTCATATTCATTGGTGGTAGCTCAGTATTGTCAAAATCAACCTATTCAGCAGCTGAGCAAGTGCCTATACCTTCAGACTAAGTCTCATCTCCTTCTTCACCCCAGTTGTGTTGAGGTACCTAACTTTCACCCATTTAGTCTACATTCCATTTCTCAACTTGCTATGTTTCATGCTTAATAGGTGAAAGTGTATCTTCCACCTCCTCTATATCAACTTCCATCTAGTAATCCTTCTTCTTCCTCTTAATCCTAGCAAATCTCATGCCAATCTACTCAAACTTATTCCTCCCTTTAAAGTCCTCCTACAAAATCCTAGGTTCCTTTAACTACTTCCTCCTACGCTTAGTCTTCAATTTAGTAAGTTTTTTATGGACAATATAAGCATCCATTGACTCCTATGTTTCATTGATCTCACCCCCTACTACTCGATCAGGTAAGTGGGTAAGCCCAGATAGGCCTGAGTTAAGGTGTAAACACTGTGGGCTTGAACTCCTGTCATAATTTGAGTTGGCATCATATTAGATAACTGTTCGTTTTGAGGTAGGGAACTTAGCTTGCAGAAGTTGTTTCTCCTCAATGTCGATCATGTATGATTTCCTGAGTGTGGGGTCATGACTAGTGTCCCTGGCTTGAGCTATCTAACCTTTAGGCTTGGCTACATCAACCTTCCCTCTGAATGGATCGACATATCTGATTTACTCTTTAATATGATCCACACTAAGCAAGATCTGTAGTTTCTCAATTAGATTTCTATTAAGCACTAAGTCATTCTTATCGTATGCCTTCAATATTTTCTATAAAATTATCTCCAACTCACCTCGAAGTTCCTGACTTTCCTTATCCAACTTTTCTCTATTCATTAAGATCTGGAATTTTGAAGCATTATTTCTCAACACAATGAGGGTGTACAACTTAGGGAACATTTTCCTGAAAGACTTGTACAGCTCCTAGGCAAACCTGAAGGCCCAGAGTCCAAAGAACATGAAGTTACTGATTAAAATGGTTGAGAACAACACATTCCTCTCGGGGTCGGTTAGTTAGAATCCATTATTGGTAGAGGCAATGTCTTGATTAGGGTTGTTGTAAACCTCAGGTCTGTCACTCAGATAGAAGAACCCACAGTACACGGTGATGAGAGATGCGAAGATGGATAGTGTCTCTATCCTATTAAGCATCTGGTATAGGAAGGGAAGCATCTACATTTATAGTATCAGGAATACCACCAAGAGTAGAGCCACAAAGAGGGCTTAGGCTATGACCCCTTACTGTTTGAGGATGACTGATATGAAGATGACCATGATTTTCCTATACATGATCACTGACTCCCAAAAGTACCTATTCCTCTTATACCCATTTAGTAGGAATCCATAATTCTGCCTTACCCTCACAGTCTCGAGCCTGGATCTATTCTTGAACAACATCCATCCTGACATGAAGGGGATGCCCAACCCCCATATCACAAGACTTGGCACTGATACTATGAACATCCACATGAGATGTGTGCGTGTGTAGCACCGGGTGTTGATCCTCACGATTAGGTACCAAACATCATCAATTTCCTTACAGTTAAGGCTGTCAAACATCTGTTACACAATGTTAGGGTGCACCAAGAACAGTAGAATTATGATGGTTGAGATGAGCCTAGGTTTGAACAGAGATGGGTTTCCTTTACAGAATTTCCTGGATTTGATGCACCAGAAAATTGATGAGATGACGATTAAGGCTACTGGAAGAAGGGCGAATTGGAGGATACTGAAGAAGTAGGTATCGAGGTTGAAGTAGTCGAATACTGATCGGAACTCATTAAGAAAGCACTCGGTGCTTAGGAACGAGGTGCTCAGGTTAGCTGCAGGTTTCTGAGTGCTGAAGAAGGTTTGCACATTACTTGGCCAGTCAAATTCAAATGTAGATGCTAGAACAATGAGCTGTAGATGATTCATGAGTATACGTAGGAATATGGACTCTAGCTTCTTTTTCTTTAGTGAGCCTTGGATAGTAGTTTTAACCATGACAACAATTAGAATCACCCCAAGGATCCCAGTTCCTATCATCCTGAGAATGTTCAAAGCTATATGAGGGCACTTTTGGCAATTAAATTCCCCTTACATAGAATAACCTCTTTCACACTCTGCACATAGAGCTCCCTTGTACCCACTTCCACACTCACCCAATGGTTGGTACCTAGGAGGGATCATACCTAGACATGAAGATGGCCTGAGACACTCATAGAACACATCTGAAGTGACCTTGCCCCTCCAATACCCTGGCTAAGGTCCAATATCAGACCCACCTCTACATACCATCTTACTCTTCAAACATTCTTTACAGGATCCAGTTTCATTCTGGACCAGCAGCAGGTACTCATCCTTTGATGTGCATGTCTTACACTCCCCTGTGAGCAAGAAAGCCTCCCCTTCCTTACATGTACGGGTGTTGATGGGCATGTCGAGGGAGGTAGATGACTCTGTGACTCCAGGTTTGGACGAGTCAATTCCATTAGTCTTGAAAGAGAGGGATAGTGAGGACCCAGGCTCGGTGATAAGGATGACATTATCAAATATAAACTCACCTTTCACAACTCCTACAGTGGTGGTACCTTTGAGGAGTGTGTTGAATTTATTTGAAGTGGACACGGGAAGGATGGTCACTGAACTTGATGAATCTGTCTTAACTATTTACCCAAATGTATCTACCAAGGCTCCTGTGATAGTGGGTAGTTTTCCTCCACTCTGAAGGTTACTCAGGAAGGATGATACCTATCTTCTAGCTGACCCAGTATTGATCTTTAGTGCAGCAGCAAATGAGGCTATATCACTTCCATACACAGTAGCGTTATTGTGCTTAACTGTAGTTGGGTCTTTATCAAACTTGTAGTGGTTCCAGTACACCCCACCCCCAGTTCCATTGACTCTATTATACTCCACATTACTCCCGTTCGTGAACCTCACATTCCTAGGTTTAGTGGTATTCTCAGACACATAATAAACCCCACCTCCTACACCTGATTTGACCATATTATGAGTGATATTCACATGATCTAAAGTCAAATTGAGTACTCTATCCAAATACAGGCCACCTCCTTTAACATTAGCACTATTATTAAACAGAGTCACATTTCTAAGAACCATTGTATGATTGGGGTTGAGATCATACGAGGAGTATACGATGGAAATCCCTCCACCCTACTCAGTTCCACCCACTCCTTGGATATATGAGTTGATAATGTCTATATGCTTCATATTGACCATATTGATTCCTCCACCCATAGGAACTATAGATGATGCTCCAGTCTCATTTGGGTATGTGGTAGCTATAATATTGGTATCATCAGCATATATCTCTAACTGACTTAAGTACATAGTTGCCATGTTCTGGTATTATTTCTTGAGATTAAGTGTCATGTTATATATGATCAATCTACCTGTTATCTATCCATGGATGAACCCACCACCCAGCACGTTAGTCTTAGTATAACAGTCTTCAAATATACTATTCAAGATCTTAACCTCGTTAAAATTACTCATAAATATAGCACCTCCAGGTTCTTTGGTCGATAGGTTATAGAACTTAGAATAATCAACCAAAAGACTTGATTTCCCATCCATCATGATACCACCTCCTTTTGCAAAGTGTCCATTTTAAAACACACAGTTAAAGACCTCAACATATGAACTTAGAAGGATAGATATGGACCCTCCTTAAGATTGACCGATAGGTAGGTCAGCATATATATCAAATAGACTATTCGTGATGGAGACATTAGACTCTAATGTGAGGATAGATGAGAAGCCTACTCCTGTAGCATAGTTGCCTTTGAATATGCAGTCGTTGATGCTGACTGATGATGTAGTGAACGTCACTATCGCTTTGCCCTCAGATGTGTTGTTGTAGAACTAACATGAATCTATTTCTACTTCATTTTGTACCTGTTATAAATAGACTGCGCTTCCAAATTACGCATGATTAAAGATGAATACTGAGTTTGTAAGTGATAACTATGCCTCTCTTTATAATGAGTATATTCCTGCTGAATACTTTCCTTAACAATTCGAAATAAGCAATTGATCTAAAAAGACTCTACCCTTCTGCACTCTCACAACCCCTAACATTGATTTAATACTAGCATTAAAATTAGTAAAACTAACATTAGGGAGATGGAAATCATTAAAAATATCAACACCAACATAATACACAGACGAGTGAAGAATACTCAAGCCGGTAACTTAACTCTAGGCCTTGGTTGTAATTATAGAGTCATAAGCTCCATGACAATTGTATATGCCTACCTGATCTATTACCACCTTATGATTGCCTATATTGAGTATGTGGCTATATTTCATGTTCATACCTATCTTACTATATGGTTCATCATGTTCCCCACAGTCTATGGTCAAGTTCTGTAGTGTCAAGTCAGTATGACCTACATTCATTTCTGATGCATCATTGTAGAGTGATGAATCAATGCATGCTTTCTTGATAATGTTATATTTCATGAGAATGTTTTTATATGTGAATATGGATTAGTGTAGTGTGTTCTTATCATACTCTATAAGGCTTTGACCTGTGTTACCAATGAACTGCACGTCCACCATTGTTACGTTGAACATAAACTTTCCTTCCATTATGAATATAAAGGTACCCTTACTTGATGTGCTATCAAATATTTTAAGATCTTATATGACCACACTAGTCCGATCATCATCATCATAGTTTGATTTTAAACTACTTTTAAAGAAAATCATATTGGCATCTGATGTGAAGCATTCTTTGATTGTGAGGTTGGTTATAGTGAAGGTCGATTTTTCTTGAGAAGAGGCAATGCTTATGAATGGTGAGGTATTTGGACGATAGTGTTCACCCATGTTTTCGATCATACTATTAGTGAGAGTGTATTGACTATTATTATTAGCATGTTATAGCTTAATAAACATGAATTTCTATTCATTTGTGGTAGACACATTCTTACCTTAGGTAGTGAAATTCTTAATATGCATGTTATTGATGGTGTAATAGAATGACTTGACATCTTTAGTAAAGTCTATAATAGATTAGGTATACGCCATACTCTACCAACTATGCATATCATAAATCTAAAGTCCATCAATGGTGACATTAATAGAATAATCTTCATGCACATCATCTATGTTAACAAGTATAAAAGAGCCATAGTAACCTTTTCTCATGACAAAATCCTCACTAATAGGGAAAACATCCTAAAAATGTCCAAATGACTCTTCCAATTCATGATTTCCATCAGGACTGTACTTGGATAGCGCATCAATTCCTCCATCCATGTTCTTGATAACTATATTCTACATGATGATGGTGATAGGTTCAATTTCAGTTCAACTAGCTTTGATATAGAAAAGGAAGCATTAGGTCTCTTTACTTTGGCCTCCTGTGTATTTTTCCAGTAAGTCTAGGTCATGGTTGCGGTCCATGGTTATATTTATCATGCTGAGTGAATCAATGTCTAATATGTGTATCATGTAGGTGGCTTAACTGATTATGTCCCTGCCGAGGGAGGATAGGGTACTGGTCGTGATGAAGAATATAACATCGTCAGATTATTATTTCATGTCGACTACCTCACTGATCGGGGCTGCTACGTTGTCTTTGTAGATCTCTGACTCTAGTTTTATTTAGGTGTAGTTGTAGATTCTAATGAGGCCGTTAGCTGAATAGAAGTTTTCGATGTATACGTTGTTCTTCAAGATGACTTGTTCTTAGCTAAATTCATGTTGTGTGGAGGATGGATGCAAAATTATGTCTGATTCTTCAATCTGAGATGTTTATATATCTATTAACAATGCTGAATTCATCACCTCTTGTGTTCCTGTGTAGCAGCGGATTGACTTCTCAAAATGGTTGTTCAAAACTGAAATCAAACCTTCATCGGTTGATTTTATCTTGATCACATTTGAAGTGGGAGTTCCGACATTCCATACGAACCTATTACCCACTATTAATACAGCTAAAAGATTCTTCTTAACAATCTATAGCATTGCGGGAGCATACCCAGTGTTCATGTCAAATATGTTATTGAGCAAATATACCTCACCCAAGCATTTAAGGTTAAAATGGCCCATGGTGAATACCCCTACACTTTGAAATATGGATGTAGGTTCCAAGGTCTTCGTCTAACCTTGAGTATGGCAGCTGTCTAGGAGTATGATGTTCTTGGTGAACGATGTGTTCTCGATTTTGATTAAACTCTTGTATTGGGTATCAATGTTAATTATCATACTCTTTTATGAGTACCCACCTTGGACCATCTTAGGGAACTTAGGTATTTTGATGAGCTCAGAGTTTGATGAATGGTTCCATTTTATAATTAAACATTCTAAGATAGAACAGATATCAATGGGATATGGAACTTTTTAATACAGCTTCTTGTACTCTAACTCCCTTGCACGAATTGACCTTCTTTGGATCATCTTTGCTAGTTATGGGACTAAGTCAACACCTTCAGGCTCTGTTGAATCGGGGAACGCAGGCTTCATGTTGCTGATGATGCTCCCACAGGTAGCAAAGTTGGTTAGGGTGCTATGTTGAATCTCAACTTCACCAACATCAAGTGGGTATTGTATCAAAGAATGTGTTTAGAATTTGACATTCCTCACAGTCACCTTATTGAAAACTAGCTTACCAGAGGTTTAAGCTAATGGTACCTTTGTTGTTATGAAACTGAAGATTGATATAGCCCCTGGTATCGAGCAATGTGGGCTTGTGTAGTTATCAACCACAACTTAAGGTGGACAGTCGACTTCATCACCAAACTCATCATAGCATATCTCACCATCATCACTATCTGGTATATCTGCATACCTCTTTTCTGAGGTTCCATAATCAAATATGATGTCTCTAAACTCAAGGTGGTTTCCAACTTTAAACTTGAAGAAACCTCCTATAGGGATACTTATATTTATTGGCTCTTCCTCGTAGCACAGATCATGGTAATCTTCAATATCAAAGTTATCCTCAACACAAGCTAGTGGTCTGACGGTTATTCCTAGCTCTGAGTAGTCAGATGAATATGCATCTGCCCTGTGAATCGGGAGGTACATCCTTTCAGGGTTTGGTGAAATGGTGTGGGTACCTATGGTGAGTATGATTTCTATTTTAAACCCCTCAGATGATGTATACCTAGCTGCAAGGAAATAGGCATACTCGAATGCTCGCATAAGATCAGTGAATGGCTCGTCCTTAGTACCTGTTTCAGCATTGATATCAGTGGCATCTTAGTTTGACACTAGAATATATCTAGTGTTTAGATCTTCAGTTTTATTCACACATGTTGAAGTGCTCATGTTAAGATATTTCCCACTTTTACATGATATGCATTGGTTTTCAGATGGACCGCTACACT
>JAGYYM010000071.1:0-12710 GCA_021439955.1 Certesia quadrinucleata | reverse complement strand
GTTAACCATCCTTGCTTACCATGACAAGCATCAACGACTCTACCCAATCGGCTTCATTGCCTTTGTGAACTAGGAAGAGAAGCAAGAAGTGGTCTTAAGGTCAATTTAGGACTTCACCACCGAGCATGGGATTAAGCCAACTCTGATATGTTCAGATAGTGGGATGGAGGTAGCTATGAAGGGATTGTTCCCAGATGCTGGGTGGGTGCCAGATATGTATTAATACTTCCAATCATTGATTGATATGACGACTGTGGGTGGGATTAGGAAGGAAGAGCTTTGACCTTTGATCAAGATGTTGTTCATATAACTCACATCATTATTGTGCTATGAGGAGGTAGATATGTAGATGCGGGAGTATGATAAGCTATTAGTTATGTACAGTAATTGTGGGGTTCCTTACATCAAACAAGTGGTGAAGGTAATGGAGGTATTCAGGCAGTAGTACCTAAACACACCTAAGTTCTTTAAGCACTCTTACCTGCCTACTTAGACCTAAATTCAAATCCTTATAGGCATGGAAACACTCCATAAGCATATCTAACACAGCATAAATCGGATGAAACTTAATGAGGTCCTCTTCTATCGCATCATGCAAAAAATCGAGCAAACCTAGTACCTATACTACAATATGCTTTAAGGTAAAGAAATGGTGAAGGGGATCTCAACCATAGCTGACCCAGCATCCCATATGTGGGCAGGTGCGTACCTATACTCCAGAGCATATACACTCTCTAAAAGAGTGATATCAGGGTAATCAGAAGGGTATGTGGTATAGGAAGAGCCTGTGTTGGGGGAAGATAAGAGTGTAAGGTTGTAAGCTGAAGGTGACTTTATTTTGAAGTAGTTTCATGAGATCAAGTTTAAGATGAGCTATGATCGGATTGGAAATGTGATACATGGTGATCTGAAGTTGACGGAGAAGATGCTGGAGGAGTAGTAGTTGATTCCTATGTGTACTTTAACCCCACATAAGCCAAGTTTAGACAATGTTTAATACCCGAATTTAACATTATATGAAGATTTTCTCATATTTGGATTTCAGATCTTAGAAAAGCATGATAGGTTCATCGATCATAATTTCCCATTATTCACAAACCAATTTAATCAGACATAAACATACCTCTAACAAATCAAATAGAAAGATACACCACCAGCTGGTCATGATGAAAAAGTTGAAGTGGTTGATAAATAATCTGAGAGGGACCGTGCTCAGATAATCAAAGAAGTTGAGAGAGTGCTGGAGTGTTAAAGTGAGTCCAGTTCTGAGAATTATTGTGACGAACCTGGGTATGGGTATCCAAATCGATATTGGAATCATGATCTCATGAAAAAAAGTGAATGAAATTTTCAAACTAAAATTTTACTAATTTCAACTTTTCATATGTCTTTTATGTTATCACTTAATTGGTTTTAGTTTAAATACAAATTTTAATTCTATTTCACATTTTCAAAAATTTAAACTCCAAAAATAAATAAATAATCATAATTGTATAATATCCACCATCTTAAATCACTCCCCTAACCCTCCAAAACACACCAAAATGAACAAACAAAATCCAAACACGAACAATCTTCTCAACTTAATCCAAGAGTAACAACCCCAACTCTACCCACCATACCCCCCACTAAACCAAATCTAAAACATCCCCGCCTAACCTCACCAAATCAATCCACCACACTAAACCTAATCAAACCAACTACTCCAATCCATCATAGGCATCATCAACTCCAATGATCCATCATAAATCAATTAAACATTACAATATATCACATAACTCAAGCTAGCAACAGCTGGCATCGATATATAATCCTAACCTCCTAGTTAGTCCACAGTTACCGACCCTGGGTTTAGCTAGACCTCATGTTCAGGTAGGCTGCAGAGCTTGTAAAATATGCCTATGATATAGAGCTCGTAGGCTGATGTGATGATACCTGAGAATATTGAAGATCTGGGCTAGGGCGGGGATGTGGTCGAGAAGGTCGAACCTATGAATATCATATAGGTTGCGATCTCATATTTAGAGAAGCTATGTGAGCTAAAGACAACTAATTCGAGGTTGATTGGTTTGATTATTAAGATAATTCCTATCATTAAGAAGTGCGTATCAGCAAAGATCCCACATGGAGCGTTGTCTGACCTTAAGAGGTTGATAGAGCATCTGTTCAGCCTGGTGAATAACCCATTCAAAAATATTGGAGACACGGACCAATTTGGGAGCATGATCTCTGATAAGTGTGAGATGTAAAGAGCAGATGATCTCATAGTTGACCTACTCAAATCCCAGAGCCAGCCCTTAAACACACCAAAGTCACACCAAAACCTTAACATCACACCATCATCAGAAATCGAAAATAACCTTGTCAAATTCATTCATCTACTCCTCCAATTCATGATCCAAGACCATGGATTCATGATCATGGGTGAGCAAGCCAAGGTAAGCGGTACTTTCAGGTCTAAACTAACATTGAAGTACCTGATCTTGAAATTTATTGATAAAAATGTGTAGATCAAACACACCGAGCTCCCGGCCTAAACCATAACCACATCTTGTGGTAGGGTGGGTAAGATCACACCAGCTCCGATTGAGATTATATAGGAGGTGGTTTAATCGGAGTTGGTTAAGGAGGAAGATATGCCAGAGAGTGATTAGGGGTCAGAGTATGGTGGGGACTCATCACCTAAGGTTATAAGGAATTTAGAGTAGCTGGAGAAGATCTAGTTACCAAACCCACCAAAGGCAGGTAGGGTACAAAAATCTAAACCTAAAAAAGTTTTGAAATCAAATCCCAAATTACCCAAATAATTGGGTAAATAAACAAAACGTGATCCAAAAATCAATAAATAATCACAAAAACGTCAAATACCAAAATCTGATCTTAATCAATAATTACAACTTGAACTCAATTCAGAGCCATAACTTATTAACCCAAACCAAACTCCTGAGCTCACACCCTAGATCAAACCCCAAGACAACCCACTACCTGTACTCAGACACAACTTTAATGATAACTTCAATGACCAATTCCTAACCATCGCACAAGACGAGGAGCCCACCCAAAGTTAAATGCCAAGCACACAAATCATGAACAGTGTGTTTGCCAACAAAAATCAATCTGAAATGGAAAAGATAAAAGCCAAAGAAGCTTTCCTCTAGCATCAACAAATCATGAGTGAGGAAGCTAAAGTTGAAAAAGTACTTAAGGAGGGTAGGTACTAGAGAAATGATGTGCTCACCAGGTAGATCAAGCTATTCCGATATCCTTGGTATGATATCCACTGTTATGGATTTGAACAGATGAATTGTAATTCTAAATGTGATGCAGTACTTGAAGATAGCGATATTTATATCACAATAGTATTTGACGCTAGAGGGTAGAAGCTGCTTGGATATGATGCAAGGAATAAGGCTAATATAAAGTGGAACCGGACCAATGTCATCCCTTTCACCATGCCCAAAGGGACGACATCATTGAAGGATGTACAGCGTGTGTGTGCAACTAAATTCGTTAATAAAGATCGTAACCACCCTGCTCCCAACCTACTCAGATTCTATTCCATCGAAGAGATTGATGATTTCTTCTGTATTGAGTACTAAACAGACCTAGACTACCTCATCTAAAAGATGATCAACCATAAAGCTCCCCACATCATCCTTACCCCATACTTCAAATATGCGAACAAACTCGTCATAACCCAGGGACTCAGCTAGCGTAAGTTCCAGGAGTACCTATGCATGAGAAACTCACAGTACATCTTCCTCTGTAACACAGAGATCAGTAGTGACAGCGAGAACAACTACCGGATAGTAGAGATGGAGAGCAAGGATAGGGAGTAGACGATTGTTCGTGATGGGATCAACATGACCACGCATAATATGCTGAGCGCGGTGAAGATTTATAAATGTGCCTTCCTAGGTAAGAACTGTAGGGGTATATGGAGGATAGCGGAAGGTGATCCCTTACATGGAGAGTATGGTCGTGAGTTGATCCCACATTCATTGGCTAGAGAGAAGCATGTGAGGCCGTTCTCATTTGAGACTACGCCTGAGATGTTGAAATATAAAATTGATGATATTTCCAAACCAGTATTTAGTAATGATCGGAAGATGACCCGGCATGCTTTCAGGTTGGTGTGTTAGAAATACCCAGATTTACCTGGGGAGATGATCGCTGAGAAGATTTATAAGCTCAACCCAAATCTTTACTAGCTTCCATATAGGGACTATTAGAAATATGTTCAAGAGGCCCGAGATAAGAATTTATTGTGTAATGGTATCTCATAGTAGGAGATACGGGTGTTCACGCTCCGTCAAACTGAGTTTAAGCGAAATCAGATCTAGGTTGGTGATGGTCAAAATAAGGCGACCATCCACCTAATGTTCTCAGATTTCCAAAAGGAGATGGTTGCTGAGTATGACAGGTAACCCAGACGTGTGCTTATGATCGATTCATCAAGCAAGGTCAGGCCCTAGAAGGTAGGTATTGTGCTCCACTTCATGATCTACATAGATAAAGTCTAGATGCTAGTGACAGCAGGGCACATGATGATTGTATGGGATGACCCAAGTACACTCACAGGGTGTATTGAGTAAGCTAGGACAAAGATAGGACTCAACCCTACACACATCATGTATGACCACTCCGACATACTTCGCAAGGCTGTCATGGCAGCCTACCCAGATGCATAAATAATACCCAACTTCTACCACTGGGCCCAACAGATCTTCCTTGACGCTAAACACACCGAAATCAACAAACGTGTGAGCACACAAAACTTTAAAGGTTTCGCTGTGCTAACCAAACTCCTCTCCCTCGCCTTCATACCCGTGGACTCCATCAACGACATCCTGAACCACATGAAAGAGGGTGAGCAAACTCGTGGTGAGAACATCAACTATGACTTCATCAACTCCTTCCAACTCAAATGGGTTGAAGGTGACATCCCCATCTCTGAATGGAACATGAATGAATGGATCCAGTCCTCCCACTCATACTTCAAGCAACATTTCCTATGCATGCAAGGTATTGACACATTTAACTATATGACCCGTGCCAAGATGTATAGGAATAATATGGGGTATGTCCCTTATATTGAATAGTTGTAACTTGTAGAGCATGTGTACTACCTTGCCCTGAAGGATAAGCATCAGCTGTCAAGGACCTTGGTATAGTAAATATGGCCATGTGTCAAGTTGTATTAGAACATCTTTGACAAGATTTAGCCATATCTAGCACCCTTTTGCTACGAGAACAACACGCCTACCAAGGGAAAATCAGATAAGAAAATTATGAAAAATGACGCTAAATCATGTGAGGCTTAGACTAAAATTGACAAATCTTACCTTGATGAGTTCAATTTCACAGGTTTCAACACCAAAAACAGCCAGGAGACCCAAGATAGGGACATCCAGTTCATTTTCGACCAATTTGACAGCGAAGTTTTCCATATGGTGAACAAAAAAATCCGACATTTATTCGAGCAAATCAAAACCTAAACTGAAGAAAAAATCACGAGCCTCATGCTAACAAATGACAAATTGAGTATTTTGGAATATTTCGTGATTGTCTGTAAACCAGTTCTGGATGATGTGATCGAAGAAATCTAGGAGATAAAGTACCAGTTTCGACTAAGGAATAGCATCGTGTAGATGACCAAAGATGGGATTCAAAACTCTGGGTAACTAGTTGATGCAGATTTAGAACAAGAAAAGGGTGTGTGGGAGTAGGAGGATTGATAATTATAAAATGGATTTGGGATCAATATTTGGGATTTTGGTGGGTTTGGGAAATAAAATTAAAATCAATTATGAAGAATTATAAGTTTGGTAAAACAGTGAAAGATTAGAAAATCGTGATTCCTTCATTGTCTAAATAAAAGTACGAGACCAGTGTCTAGAAGGAACTAGCATTGCAGGACCTGCTCACTAAGAAGCTCAAGGGATAAAACCTTATCACATAGACTACGAAAACAAATTTCAATAAACCCAGATAATCAATGCTGGCTCCTCTTCCAAACGAATTTTCTAACACTCTGGCAGCCAAAATTATGGGTAGAGAGAACCTGGTTAAAAAGATTGATACTTCAAAGGAGGTCAGCTAAACTCCAACAAGTTCCAGTAATATTTTAAATGTGAATCCTGAGAACCTCTTGAGTCCTGAAGATGCAAAGAACTCCAGGTTTATTAATCGTCATATGTAAAAAATCAAACGGAAAGCCAGCAATGTGAGAAGAGGGTCAATGCAAGTGAGTAATGTCAAAAAGTTCTAATAGAGGATGAGTATCTCAAACTATCTCTAAGACCATTAGAGCCAAGACAGCAGCACATCAACAAGCTCTATCAGTACAGAAAACATACCATCTGTGTCAGAGAAGAGCAAGTAAAGTAAGAATTCATATAGATCAATAAGATCTAAACAAGGCAGGAGGGTTTAAAGTACCCCATATGGATTGAATCATGAACAGAAGTCAAGAATTGGGAAGAGTAAGTTTAGCGGGTTTCAACAAAATGAACCTTCTGAATCTAGTTCAAGTGATTCTGAGAAGGATAGGATGAAGGCTTCTTGTAAATCTATGCTACCTGAGGATAAATTTTTCTAAGAAGCTCTAGATGAGCTTGAGAAATAATGAGCTGAATAAGGTGAGAGGTCAAGTAAATCTTAGAATTCAGATTCAAATTCAAGTTTTGAGTCAGAATCATCTGTGTCTGAAAGAGAAGGGCCTACCTTCAATGATATAGGGCCTAAACGAATGTCTAGGTTTGGACTTGCAGCTCAGATCACAATTCCAAAATCCAAACTGAGCTCCTAACAGAAGGATTTAATCAGAGTTAACCAAATGGCAGATAAATTCTACACTAATAAGAAAAAGATCCGACGTGTGAGCACAGTAATCAACCAAATCAGCTTAGGATTAGACGACACACCGGAGAAAGATGATGACGATGCTCAGGAAAAATTCATGAAAAAAGATTCAATCAGGATATCTGAAGCAATAGGAGGAATCACTGAGGAAACGATTTCAAATGAGTCAGATCATGACACTGTGGGTACCCTGGTCATGGTGGGAAATGAGGTGTGTAAGTAGATAAAGGAGGAGACACTAAAGGTGCCTATGATGGGGAAGAAGAAGATGCCTTCAAATAAGAAGTCAACTCTTTCTGTCTTTGATTATGCCTCTTAAAAGTCCAATAGCACCATTTAGAACCACCATACCAAGAAATATAAGAAATCTAAGAGATAACCATTGAAGAAAAGTTTGAATATCTAGGTAAGGTTCAATGATGATCATGTTGAATAATATGATGAAATCTTACGACCTCAATACAATGATAGTGATTCGTAAGAAAGTGTATCTCCCCTCTCACCCTAGTTAGGGGAGATCAACCTCAAAGTACTTAAAAAGAAGAGTGTTAAAGTTAGAGCTACGGATGCTCATAAGACATAGATGAAAGGGAATATCAAGCATGTGAAAGGGTAGCTAGCTAGGACGAGCCTTTACAAGGATAGTGCAGGTAATCGAGCCAGGATGCTTTTGGAGAAGGAGTATTAAGAATTTGACCCTGGGAAAACTTTGATCAAACGAAGGGTTGGGGAAGTTGATGAATCTTCTAGCGGTAGTAAATCTCCAAATGACGAGCAATGTGATGTAAGGGGGACACCAAGGTAAACGGTGAAACCGAATTCTAAGTTTATCTCGAAACCTCTACCTTAAAATGGGAAATGGGATAAAAAGTAGATTAAGATGATTGAATCTGTGATGGTGGAACTTTAAAATCTGAAAACAAAAGGAGCCCATATTTCACAACGTCAGAAATTACGATATTTACCAAAGTAGAAAAGATTGAGCAATGAAAAGATTAGAATCCATCAAGAGATCATGTAACGGAAGTAAGTCACAGAGGCAAGATCGGCTCTATCGAAGTTAATGATGAGATCAAAATAGGTAAAATCCAGAACTGCAAATGTTACCCCATAAAAAGTTGATACGCGGACTTTGAATCATCGATTATTGAGGAAGAGTGATGTAGAGGAGATATAGCGGAAGTAAGGGTTGAAAAAGGGGACAGATATATCTGGATAGCTATATTAGATCAAAGGGGCTTAGGAGTTGGTTAATTCGAGATAGGGTAGTAGGTAGAGGTGTGGAAGGTTGATTAAATCTAGGAATATGCTTGTGTCACCTCTATCTTCAGCAGGTATGTTGTAAAGAAGAGGTGGGAAGTAGTACCCTAATTTACACCCAGGTATGTATAATGAAGGGAATTCCTTACCCCACACACCTAGTTTAGAAAATAAGTTCCAGAATATTCAACTCAGGTCGGTATTTTCTAAACCTGAGCTCCCACCTGGGTCTGAGAAAAGTTCACCTATAGAAGGGATTCCCAATATCAAAAGTTATTCAAACATCAGAAGCAATATTAAAGATTAGAACTCATGCTCAAGACTCATCTCAAATCAATCAGAACTCCTTATGAGAAGCTCCCCACTAGGGCTAACAACACCTAGAATCCCTAAAGTTGAAATCCATACCAAACCACACCTACCATCACCAAATCCTGACCCTCCACTCTACTCACCATCTGCATAGCAAATCCGTATCCAAGCACAAAACCGTATTCTCAAGTACAATCTTTGCTCACCTGCTCTCCCCTAATCCACCTCAGATCTTGAGTACACTAACATTGAACCCATGACAACCCTCAAGCTATGTGGGGCTACAACTTTAGATATCATGCCATCTGTGGTGTCAAATCAACTTCCCATAGATTGGGTCAAGTAGAGTAGGAGTGAAAGTCGTGGTAAGGTAGGGAGTGGGGTGAAGTTAGAACCTGGGATGAGTATAGGGTTGAAGAAGGTCATGCTAAGAAAGTTTGCATCTCCGGTAAGTTGGGGTGGGTTTGATTTGGATGGGGTATAGAAGATGGATAGAGGTATTAGGTAGGGGAGGTAAAAACAATTTGTACCTGTGCTATAGAGCTAGACAATCTAGGTATGAAATTAAAGTGGGTAGTATTTGTGGGTTTGGGAGCCAAACCCACAAATATTGAAGTAGAATTTTTAAACCCTCCAATTTTAAAATTTTGGTAAACTTTATAATAAAATAATACTTTTTAAGCTCATTCGAACTTAACACTTTCCTTCTCATCTTTTTGGGATTCAGATTGCTTGCTCTTCATGATCTTCTGGAACTCTGTCACATCTTTCATAATGGAACCCTTCTTGTACTTTTTAATGATCTGCTTTAGGATCTGCTCAAGTGTAGGTTTACTGTTCACTACAAACTCCTGTAGAAGGTTCAGGCGTGTGTCTTTCAGTTTAGATCCAGTTTCACCTCCATACTGCTCTATAGTTTTTTCCTTCACTAGATCAAATGCTTTCTTCAGGACCTTATTCTCTAGGTGGAACACTTCTGAGTCATATTGGTCCTAGAGGAAGAGTGCTTCCTGTTCAAGCTCGAAGTGGTGCTCTGTCACAAATTGGTCAAGGTAGGCTGGGTAGTCTTCAACCAGTGCTTCAAGGTAGGCTCGGATCTGGGTGTTGGGAAGCTTGACTTTGTGCAGGCTCTTCCTGTAGTGCTAGTTCTAATGGTAGATTTCATAGAACAGTTACTCCACTAGCTAGTTGGTCTGACAGAATAGGCCTAGGGTAGGGCTTATTCGGTGTGTTTGGAATTTGTAAATGAAGTTGACAAGTTCGTGTTTAATTTCAATGGACCTGTAAACTTTGCCTTTAGAGATCCCAATATTCCAGTCATGGATATTGAAGTCTCCATTCACCCATTTCTTCTCAAAGTCAGTAACAACGCTTTAGAACTTTGGGTTACTCATATCCATAATTTTCTTCAAACACACTTTTACCTAATCATGTGGTAGGAAAGCTAGAGATAGTAGTTGGAATATGATCTGCTGCTTGTCAAGGGCTACTGTGCGTATACCGTACCCCTTCCCTTTAATCTCATTGGACACCTACATTGCGAATAAGTAGAAGCTTGGTATGGGAATAGCATTAGGGAACACCTCTTTCACTGCGGCTCTCAGATCTGGGCAGTATTGTACTATCACCTCTGTGGGGTCAAGGCTTAGTGAGCTTTTCAGAGTCTCAAGGTTCAGGAGGTAGTTTTGATCAACTTTGTCAAGATGGAGGGTTTGGGCTATAGGGAACAACATCTACCTAGAGTCCAGGTAGACAAATACCTGCAGGAAATTGTGTGAGTTTCTTGGCAAGATACGTGATGATGCATCGATCAAAAGCACCCGATTAGTTTACTCTGCAAACTCGTTGACCAAGTCCTTCTAGAAGTCAGAGCAGAATATCTTGAACTATGTAGTGGTTTTCTGATCGTCGAGTACCTAGTTATTCTCAACTAGATACTGGGTCTGTCTGAAAGTTTGTAGTCTGAGTTCCTTATACATCTAAGCACATCCATGGAGGTAATGCTTGGCCTGATATCTGATCAAACAGTTGCTAATGTTGACTTTATTCCCAAAATTCAAGTTAGGATTGATCTCAAGAGCCTTCTCGATGATGTATGAGGTGGGTTTGAATAGATGCTCCTTCTACACTATCTAAATCGCCTTGATACCTTTTGTAGGACTGTCATCAAATTCTTTGATATGCTCTAATGAGTATTTATCAAGATCTGTCGTGCTTGAAGTTCCCATTGCCTTATAGCTCCTAGGGTGTTGCTCAGGTTCGATATTATGATCTCTGATGATAGATCCAAAGGTTCCATTGATCAAGTCATCCTCCACCACTCTCCATAGTGCATAGCATGGTCTGTTACACCTATAGGTTCTGATCCATTAGTCATGCACTGCACAGTTGTACACGAAGCTATTCCTCACTATCTTCTCCTTATCAGTCATTAGATCACCTCTCACCCCATAGCAGGTCTCACTGTCGCTACTCACATCATCGGTTCTCATCACTTTGAGGTCGCTATTGGCCTTGATCATGTGTTTGAGGAGGAAGCCATACCCAGCACCTGTTGCTATGATGAGTTTGTTTTAGATGTTAATCTGGGCTGAGATCACCAGATGGTTTGAGTTATTCGCTGCGGTCTTGATGAGTAGGTTGGTGAAGTCATTTTGGTCTTTGATCACATGGGCATCGGTCATGGTGGAGAAGTAGTAGATCTGGATCCACTACTTGGGTGGGTGCTCCCCAAACTTGTTGCTTATCAACTCTGCTACTTGGGACTTCACGTCCTCCAAACTCATAGTTCCTTTCTTGATGGGGTATGATATATATAGTTTGTTGATGTGTACATTTTTGATGAATGAGTAATGGAATACAGTTGAGATCATGATTTGGCGTGGGTTGATGTTCTAAAAGGGTAGTTTTCTGGTCTACTCCTGGTACTAGTGGTTGAAGCTGATCAACTAGGTCTGATGTGTAACCTTGATCATGAAACAGAACCTCTTCTATTTGGTCTTAAAGATGGACCCTACCTTCTCCAACTTCCTCTCTTCCATCCTCTACACCCTAACCTCCTCATCATCAGCCTCAATAAGTGTGTTTGCCCCTTCCTCACTCTTGAAGATGGCCTAATGATTCTGATCAGATGGTGTGTCTGAATCAGTCTACTTACTCATACAATCCTCATCAAACTTGACAATCGGATCCTAGGTAACGGGTGGTGTGTCCTCCATAGGTGTATCATCTACAGTCTAGGTCTCATCAGATTCAGGTGTGTTTGGCTCCTCCTCAACTCCCTACTCACCCACCGCATCTTCCACATTCTCCAACTATTCGGTCATCTTTTACTATATCATCAGGCCTATCACTCCATCCAACCTCACTTCAATGGAGTCCTTCATCAGCTTATAGTTGGCCTCCTGTTCTTAGGTCTTGGCCTCGATTTTGGTTTGGTATACTTGGTATAGCAAATTCATGATTTTAGATATGATTTAGTTGATTTATTTATCCTATCTTGATTTTGATTAGATATGAATCAAAGCGGTTTTGATTATTTATGACTCAGGGCCTTGGTCGGGTTTGATTTAGTCGAGTTTTCTATAGTACCCTGCTAGCTCGGTTGTGATTGACTGAGGTTGGGATAGTGATGTTGACTCCAAGATTTCGGTGAGTTTGGCATGAACCTTGGCAATCTCATCGATGAGCTCATGTTCGATTTTTTCATTCCCATTCAAAATATCCATAACCTCATCAGCAAACCTCACCTTCTTCCTCCCACCTTTTTTGGTGGGTTTGGCCTTCTTAGTCCCCTTTGACCCCTTTGGCCTCCCTGGTTTCCTGCATGACTTCCACCCTAACCTAGGTGCCTTCTGTACCTTGAACACTGGATTTTTACCCTTAGTCAACCCGTTAGGTTCCTCACTCTCATCTAGTTAATTATTGATCTATGATTAGTACTTACACAGCACACCTTTGATCTTGCTTAGTTTAGCCTTATCTTACTTCTTGATGGCCTGCTATAGATAGTTATTTATGAATTCGGTATCTTACTCAGATTCTTAGCTCATTTTATTTTTGGTGTGTCTGCCAGATCTCGACTTTGTGAAGTAGCAATATTATTATAATTTTAATTTAATTTTCCCCACCCAAAACCCCAACGCCCCTTACACAGCAGCACATTTCCCACATACCAAATCTTACCTCCTTCATGCATATCCTTCAAGGTCGTTGTAGAAGACATCGTTCTTATCCTACAACCTGTCATCTTTGTCAATTCCCTCATACTTAGC
>JAGYYM010000069.1:0-12837 GCA_021439955.1 Certesia quadrinucleata | reverse complement strand
AACCCCAAAACCCCAAAACCCCAAATAAATATAATAATTAATTTTAAATATGAAGATAAATCTAGATGAAGATTCAAGGACACCAAGACCTTCTCAAGCCCATATGTGACGAAGTACCCTATGTAAGTTGATAACTATAGCATTCATGTGCATGTTATCACCAGTCAAAGCAGCTGTATACACTGCTAAACAGAATACATAGTTCACATCAGTGACAGCTATCGATAAGACCAACATACAGGCCCATATCTTCCCAGATGGAGTGCTTAAAGGTGGGTCAACCACTTTTGTTGAGTAAGATGGCTTCATATACTTCTTCACACGTTATGGCAAGTACCAGACCAGTCAGTTCATGTTTGGTAAGAAGGCTTCCAACCTACCCAACACAGATTCTGCTCTAGGATATCTTCCTACCTAAAATGACAAATGGAGTATCCCAAACTATAGAGCATACTCCTTCTCACTCGTCTCTGATAAACTTCAGTATGTAGTTGGTTATGACACTTTCCATTCAAAGCTAAGAATCCACAGGATGGATAATACCAAAAAGACCTACTTCCCTTGGTAGAGCAAGTATATGATGCACTCACACCCTATGAAGCCTGACAATGTCCTTGCTCAGACAAGGAAACTTGCTTATAGAGGTCCAGCTAATGATAGGGATTACTATGAGTTCTATGTGGCTGGCACATCAGATAACAATGGGAAGAATGACTTCTATTTTGGTAAATTTAGCACAAGGTATAACATCACAGAGTACTACTATGAGTCAGATGATAGTGCCACCGATGAGGTAGCTGTTGGGTTACACCTGAATGATGCCTATGAGATGGCTTTTGCTGTGGTTTAGATAGATCAGGACTTCTATTAAGGTATTCCAAGGATCAAACCTGATTCATAGACCCCTCCAGTTTAAGTAGGACAAAACCCTTAAACTAGCATTAAGAATATTGCTATCATGGCATTTGGGTATGAACGTAAGTAGAAGAGGGTTGGTTAATCGTTTGGTATATAGATGGGGTGAAAGAGTGGGTGAATGTATATGGTACGGAGGGTGAGGACCATTATGTGAAGCTAGAGTCATTCAACAACCATCTCCATCTTTTATACAAGAGAGGGTAGACCAATTTAGCTTCAAATCCTATAGGCTATATGAGAATTGATATCTAAACAGGAAATATCATCCATGAGCTCAATATAGGAAAATCTCTTGACACCCCAGTAGACCTGAGAGTGATAGACAATGGCATCTTCCTACTAGCGAATGTAGCTACCAACATGCCTGTAGGTACTGACACATGGAACCTTCCAGGTAGCCCCACCAAGAACTAAGATGTAATCATGATGATGAAACACCAACCATTACCTGCAGATGTCCCACAAATCATAGGTATTGAAAGTCCATAAATGCCTGCTACCAACATCAAGACAAAGAAGATGTTCATTGGTAGAGCTGGCAAGCATGCTATGAGTTTTGTGTTTGCTACAGGAAGAGATGACACTACTGTGGGTGGACTATAGTTCACTAAGCTTAATGATAGTTATGCCTTCCTAAAGGGTACTGGATGTTAGACTGGGTGCCATAAATGTGTTGATTCAAATATATGCCTTGAATGTAATGACAATGCTGAGTATCTCTTCTTCCATAAATGCTATGAAAACCAAGGTTTAGCCGCCCCCGCATACCCGTTGTAGTACTTCATCAAGGACTCAACTTCATTTGTGTACAAACTGTGTCACTATTCATGTAAAGATGGATGCACCAACCAATCACCAAAGACCTGCACGAACTGTGTTGCTGGTAGAACTAAGAACACAAATAATGACTTGTGTCTATGTAGTAACATACACAATGGTCACCCATATAGATCTGATATTGAAGGGTGCTAGTAGCTATGTAGGTATGGGCTAAGTGCTCTCAAGGATAATATGTGCATGTTTACCTGTCCATCAAACACATATAACTCAGAAGACCCTGCCATTGCCACAGCGTTGAAGGAACAGTCAACTGTGTTCAACTATGCACCGATGAATAGGAAGATTGTGAGTGCTATGAGCTATACCAACCTTATCACCAGAGCATTTACCTTCTCTGCTCCATCGCATATAAAAGAGGCCCCTGTTGAGGTATCAGCATAGATATGGTTAAAAGTAGACTAGTACACCACTTAACTATTCCTGTATGACCTATTCAACAGGATCCATGTAAAACTCGACGCAACTAAGCTGACCATCGTAGATCGGGTTGACATTGATGACACAAATGGTAAGGTAAATGTCGAGTATACCTTCAGTAAAGTGTATGGTGGTATCTAGATCAATGCTTGGAATTATATTGAGATTAGTAGGAAGAGAGATAACTACTAGTACTCATATGGTATACTGATCAAGAATTATGGTAACACCCAAACTGCAGAGGATTACCAAACCTAGACTAAGACCAACATTGGTAACTCCAAACAATCTAATTTTATGAACAAAGTCACCATTGGCGGGCTTACCACAGATCAATAGGCCACATTTACAGGGCAATTTGCTGATTTCAAGCTGTTCAACTAGCATCATAGTAAGTTTGAGATACAGTCAAACTTTAAAAGGAACTACCTTGACTATGGACTAGGTGAAGCCCACCTCCTAAGCTACTTTAAGTTCGATAAACTAGAGGCAGTAGTTGCAACACCTACTGCACTATAGCCATCAACCACCTAAAATGTGGTCAAAGACTACTCAAGATACCAACAGCATGTGAGTCCTCAGCTTGCTGGATAGTTCAAGTTTAAACCAACAACAACACTTACTCTAACTATGTCAAATCCTATTAGATAATGTAAGGACATCGATGTGAGGCTAAAGACCAACAAACTCGTGAAGGGTGTTCACTCTGTGTCTGAACTAGAGTCAATCAAGATGCTAAACATTAAAACATCAATCAACCAACAATTCTAGTAGAATGACTAAGTGTTATTCTCTTTAAAAGGGTGTGGTATGCCAGGTAGTAACTAGCTTAACCCTACATTGGCACTTGGGATACTCAATAGGTAGGCAGGTGATACGTTTGTGAGTGATGGAACCAAACCTATGAGTAAACTTCCTGATGGTACTCTATACCAAGTTAGCTATTGGCCTAAAGGACTAGGGGTGTGTTTGGATATAGGCTTTGTGTACCTAATGAAATCTGATGTTTTCATTTACCCTCATAATGGGGTGATGTTTGTGGGGTCCGTTGTTGCTCTTAAGGTTGACTTCATATAGGACAACCAAGATATCATGCCTGAGGACTCTATTTCATTTGCCAAGGACTGTACTAATGCTAATGCTAACACCACACTCGTCTCAAGAGGTCTTGATACTAAGTTTACACAACTAGCCTCAACGAGCTTTACCACCCCGGGAACAGGTATCTACCAGATATGTTGGAAGCCTGGATTTACTATTGATGATACTACCAAGACTATATTTAAGAATGTGAACAAGGTAAGATGGATTGTTGTTGATTCACCCAAAGTGGCAAATAGCTATACTTCTACCACAGTATAGTTTAACCAACAATTCCATTAGATTCAACTTGTAGACAAAACCAGCACAGCTTTTAAATCCATCAGCCCAGTTGGACCCTCTGACAACTTTAAGTTTGCTTCATTTGACAACACTGCAGGGAACTGTAGTAACCTCAACTTTAGAGGGATTAACTACCGAAGTCACTACTAGTACCCATAGCCCTTCTGGTTTGGCCAAACCTCACATACCAAAAATATCATCCAGAACAAGTAGAAGCTTCATCTATGTTGGAAACCTGATACATTTGGGCCACCAGCACCATGGGTAAGAGTGACCTATCAGAATACAAACTAATTTGAGTATAATGTGTAGAACCTAGGGAGTCCTAACAATAACAACATGGAGATTAGTGAGTTCTACCCACCATATGGAGGTACCATGTCCAACACCGAACCATTCTGGTTTACCTTCCCAGACAATAGTGTGTGCCCCTCTAACTTTGGAAATGTTAAAGGGATATTTGAGATAGTTAGAGCTGAGGTTGATTAAAATGGTATCATCACACCTACCACTGATGTGATCTATAGTGAAAGATAGATGACCCATTCAAACTCCCCATGTAACTCATTTAGTAAGATTGAATGTAGCACGACTACAGGTAAGTGTTAGGTGCTCACAAATGGGACAGCCAATGCATTTGCTAAGGGTGATCTTGCTTTTGCTAACTTCTATACCAACTCATTCTCTAAGAACTAGGCTTAGGTATACCTCTTTGGTGCAGGCACCGGTACCTCTACAAAGAAGTACTCACATCTCATCTAGGTTAGAGATTGGGATATCCCTGAAAGCACATAACTTCTAGCAGGAAGGAACTTAGTGATATAGGGTACCAACCTTCTCAACCACCCTAACCTAAGGATCAAGAAGGGAGCTGCTTCAACAACATTCAAGACCAAAGCGATCAATGTCACACTCCATTTTAAAGGTAACGCCTACTGCCAAGCCACACTATAACTACCATTACTGACAGCAACTACTGATAACCTAAATGACACACACCTAGTGATCAAAGACTTCTAGTACTCAGATTGCACCAATTCAGATATCCATGCAGATGTGATACTTGAGATGGGTGTACTCACAGGACAAGTATGGTCTCATATCATACACTAGACCCTTAAGAATAGGAAGATTGGCCGACTTGGGTGTGATGCCACATGTAGAGGGTGCACTGGACCAACTAACAAAGATTGCTACATATGTAGAGACTCTTCTAAATACTACCACAATGGTGAATGTATGGATGCATGTCCAACTACCTCCAAGTACTTCCATAGAAAGACCAAGTAGTACAATGGTATCTCATACACATCAAAGGAATGTGCAGCTAAGTGTGATGAAGGGTCAATGCCATAGACATCTACTACTAATGTTACTAGTATCCAGTGCATGAATTGTTTTGAAGGTTGCATGGAATGTTCATCCGTGCTATCAAAATCATGTGTGAAGTGTGAAGCAATTAACTATAACTTCGATGGTATATGTATTAAAGAATGTCCTTCAGGTGAGAAATTCTATACTACAGACATGGACACCTACACATGTGTTCAAAGTCCTACCTACACCCCAAACTCAGTTGGATGCACAACTCCTACCAAGGGTTAACTCTCGGCTAAGATAGTACCATTCGCCTATAAAAGGCAAGTACCTAAATCTGCAACTACTTATCTTATGGTAGACATCGTAAATAAGAGAAGCAAGATTTCCCCATGTGCCACACCAAGTGCTTGTAAGCATAAATGGACATAGTTGCAACCACCCATGAAAACTGATGATAGCTCAACCTCAATATTCCCATGGTAAGGTAATCCCAACTGGACAATCCCATTTGTTGACACTAGTCTAAGAGTCAAAACCAAAGTTGGCACACATAATGCATTTAGTGAGAGATAGGTGTTCAAGGTAAAGTTTGAAGTATGGAATGATTGTGGAGATTATGCCTATGACTACATTGAGTGGTATACCAACAGTGCACCTACTACAGGTGCTATCACAGTGTGGGATAATGGCACCACTTCAGGTGCTACTTATAAGAGTGGAGGGCTTCTTGACATAAGTGCTGTGGGTGTATGGTACGACAATGATGAAGACACAGTCCAGGAGTTAAGGTTCTCAGTACTTATCTAAGACCCCACAGGCTCAGTGTACACAATATACCCATATACATACCAGAAGTAAACATTCAAAAACATGGTGCTACCTGTGTTCAACTCACCTAATAAAACCATTTCTGTGAAGGTTCTAGTCAGTGCTATGGATAAAGATGGTGCTACTTCTAGCGTAGAAAAGACGATAAGCATCAACAATAGCTATACCATCTCAAACAGAGAAGCATAGTTCGATTCATTCAACTCCGTAAACTTTGATACTGACTACTATAAGATATTTGAACTATCAGCATTGATGTAGTAGCACTTCAAACCACCCAGAAGAAGTATGAACCATGAAGGCTTCTGCTCATTGTAGACTCATTGTTTGAACAGAGGTACGTGTGGATCAAGGGAAAGACCTTTAGAGTGTGTATGTAATGCTGATGCCTTCGGTATAAACTGTGCATATACTTTGATTGAGCATACCACATTTATGCAGATAGTACCAAGGGCTATCCTTGCGCTGTTCAAAAAGTTTAATGGGACAGACCCTAAAAAGTTGGCAACATATGAGGCAGAACATATCTCTAATGCTCTATCAGGCCTACTCATTGACCCTGAGTTCATCCCTTTCTCACATATGGATTACTTATCATCCCTTATCAACACCATTGGCACCCTTTCTGACACTACTGTGCTCTAGCTAAGCACCACATAATGGAAGAAGTACCTTGATTCTTTCAGTCATTTCCTTAATAGAGTTTACTATGAAGTCAAAGCGAGGTCATCATTTGATGAAAGGTACAGACACCCTAACATGAAAGGTAATCTGTACGCATCCATCTCTGAAGACCAGGCAAGAGATGTGAAGCTTAAGGATTATGGATTGAAGGTATGGACGGGTGTGTTCAACTTTGCTAGAAGAGTCGCATCTAATCTAGATATAGGGGAAGACATATTTGTGTACTATACAAGCTCATTTGAGTTAAAACTAGAGATGAGAACTGTGAAAGAGTTGATTGGCACTAGTAAAGCGACTAAGCCAACACCAACATTTAAGTTTGATAAGTATAACCCCGATGAGATCAGCATTGACCTACCATATGAGGTGTTGTAAGGTACAGGCCATGACTACCAACTTCAAGAACTCAGGATACTAGCAATCAAATGGGTCAATTCACCAGCTATCTATAAAGGTGTTCCAGAAATCAAGTACTAGGACTCATAAATATTCCAATTCTCCCTACTTGATCTGCATGGGTAGGTGATTACAATCAAAAACATGAATTCCTTCATCACCATTGATTCTCCATTCACCAATGCGAAGGGGTACAACCTTAACTATCTGATGTGTAAGTACTGGGAAATCAACCCTACCATCAACACTATAAATGAAGGCACCTCAGGATGCTCACTATTCGTTAAAGAAATCTTCACTACCCAGGAGAAGACATAAATGTGCACTAGTTGCACCACCGTGTCAAAGAAGAGACTCTAGTTCCGTACATCACACCTAAGCTCATTTGGGGCTATCTACGATTTCACAAATGCAGGTATAGGCCACACCCCACACATCGGGATATACACAGACTTCTATGCTATGAAGAATTGGACTGAATCATTTGGGTTCAACGCTGTCCTCACAGCCAGTATAGTGTATGTAATTGGATTCATCATCTCATGCTGCTACGACGTATGGCCAATCCATAGGCTTAAGAAAAGGCTTAAGAGGGACCACTATGAAGTTGATAAATATGGTGATAAACACGCTGATAATGAACTGAAGACAGTCGATGATGGAGGGAAAGCCCCTCCTCCAAACCAATCCAAAGTGGATAAGAAGAAGGATCAAGATCATGTTATGGATGCATAGGTGGATAACTATGACCAGTCAGCTGTCCAGATTGATGATACCCAGAAGCATAAGTAGAGAAGGAAGTTTAAGAAGAGTAAAATCAAGAAGAAGGCAGCGTAATTTGAGAATAATGACGACCATACCAATATCTCACATACTCCTAAGAGAGATGACCCTGAAAGATCATCCACTGATATAAGTTAGAAGAAATAGGATGATTTTGAGGGTGGGGAAGATGAGGAAGAGGAGAAGGTACCTGATAACCCTAATATCGAGCTAGACAGACCCAAGAAGTAACGTAGAAGGAAGGTTAAGCGTGCTTTCTAGCAGCCTGTATAAACATCCTCAGGTATTGTTCCTGTAGTATAGCATGATGGTTAACCTGATGATGAAGCTGAAGTTGAACATCCAGGGAGGGAGGAAGCTAAGGCTGGACCTCCAGCAGGGTTACAGAACTATAGGCGTGAGTCAGATGATAACCTACCTGGCCATCATGATACCAGTATAGGAGTGGGTGAGGATCAACCAGGCTTTGTAGTGTAAGATGCTGAATACTCAAGATCAGTTGTTGGTGCTAAGAAAGGAGGGAAGAAGAGGAAGAGGAAGTTTAAGCGTGACCCACTACCCACAGGACCAATTCCTGTTGCAGGACCTATACCAGATGCACCTCAAACACAGCCAGATGGCCCTGATCAGTCAACCCTTACTGCCAATGACCACACTGTGACTGATGCCTCTATGTACACAGAAGCCAACCTTGGTGATTCCCCTGAACCTTCATCCATACCCAAATCTGCAAATAAAGACAAGCTTCCTGAAGAGAGTAAGGCTCATAATTTCACAGATCTAGCAGATATTGAAGATGGGAGGGATGGAGGTAAAGGGAATAAAGGATGGGGTCTATTTGGGAAGGGTAAGAGTAAAAATGGATTTAAGAACATGAATGATGAAATAAACTATCTTAAGAAAATCTAAGAGGTGAAGGACTTCAAGTGTTTTGAGATATTCAATAGGAGCAACGCGATCATCAACCTCTTCTGTGCAACCTCCCTGCTATTCCCCAGGCATACTAGATGGACCCTCATATTCGTGAACCTATGCTTGATATGGTTCCTATGTGGTATCATGTACAAGAACACCAAGGACCCTCTTGACATACCTGACCAGAACCGAAATGCTAGATCTATTGCTACAGGTGAGCTATGGGTTTCATTCAGTGCTCCTATCTACACATAGATCCTGATGTATGTATTCAGTGCTCTATTCCGTATGGCACCTACAAGAGTTCATCACTCTGACAGCGTGAGTAGCTTTGGTGCCATGATCAAAGAGCTAAGGAAGGAGATGTGCTTGAGATTTGTGATGGGGTACTCGATAGCATTCGCTGTGATAGCATCTGCATTCTTCTATGTGATCTATTTCACAGCTACATTTGGGTGGAAGGTAAGCTGGGCATGGTGGTGGAGTGGATGCTTGGCTGTGTTCCTCAACTATGTCTTCTATGATATCATCTACTGTATCATCCATTACATTCTGTATAGGTGTAATAAGAGACTTGGATTGTGTATCCAGAAGATTAGATCCATCAAATATGCGGTCGCAGAAGCATGAATAGTTAATTATTATTTAATTATTCAATTTAAATCTTTCCCTTATCTAGCATAGGTTGATTAATATTAAAATAATTAAATCATCATGTGGAAATTTGTATATCTGGCTTGCCTAGCTTTGGTGTTGGTATGGGTGGAAGGATAGAAAACCTATGCGCACTGTGGAGAATTGAAACTTGGATGCCTATTTTGTAACTACACAAAGTCTGACTATAGTGATGCGAAATGCTTTGAGTGTATATCTGGACTATACATGCACTAAGGATCATGCGTGGATGACTGTGGAGTGTTAGGGGGTGAGTGGACAAATGACCCCATTACAAAGCAGTGTAGGTCATGTGGAGTGGGGTGTATCAAATGCCATCCTACCCTAGGATGCCTGAGGTGTTAGAATTCATCTAGTAAGAGTGTTAAAGTGAATGAGTATACATAACGAAATGGGTTTAAGATGTGTGAGGGACATACCAAATCTGCTGTTATGGTAGCATCATGTAATGGTGGATGCTCTTAATGTACTCAAGATAAGAAGTATTGTACGAAATGCTTGGATGGCTTCTATTGGGGTAATTTCACTTGTACAGAGTAGGATACGAAGGTCATGAAAATTGTCAAGGTTTTTGTGGGAAATAAATCAAATCTGAGATCAAATTAGGTTAAACCAGAAATCATAGTTGAAACAGGGTTAATGAGCGCAGTGGATCGTGGAATTAAGAACATATGTGCGAAATATGCAAAATGTGAGATTGAAGTAGTGATCATGCACTAGGCCTAGTATTAGCTTCCGCTATAGGACCACATGTGGGTAGATAGGTTAACCGAAAGACCAACTATGAGTGGCATATCACTTACAATCAGACCATCAACCTGTGATGAGACATTTACCTGTGCTCAAAAAGAGGAAAGATAACTAGTCATCAATAAAGCTGGAGGATTCTTTAGGTTCATAGTAGGCTCCACTCTTAAAATTCAAGGAATAAAGTTTGATCACCATGAGTCATAGCTAAACACCCCTTGTAAATATGAACCAAAAGTATGTTGTGACACCCAATGCGACAAGTACTTCCAACATAAAGGGAAGACCTACATGGCATTACTGAACCATCAAGGAGCTGTCCCCTTCATAACATTCACCTTCACCAAAACCATCCAGAACCTAACCCTGCAAAATGTGGGTATGTACCATATAGGGTATGATCAAGAAGCAATAGTTCAATATAGGACCAATGAAGTCAATATCAACATTCATAAGTGTACATTCTAGTAAAATTAATCATTATTTCTTTAATTATTTAATCCAATCTATGTCATTGATCGAATTATGTTTCAAAGGAGGAAGTTCGTCAACTTTTAACTTTTACATAGAGTTGTTGAGGCTATCATTTTCATGATTTGACTTGCCAGAAGGGTCTGGTGCTGGGTCAAATCCTTCATCTTCAGGACTGATCTCCTCTTCATTCTAATATTTCTTCCCCTCATCATCTTTAGCTGAATATTTGACCTCACAATTCTCCGCTTCATCATTCCCTTCAACCAAATCTGCTTATATCTTATCCAAATCCATATACATCTCAAATTTCTTGATTAGCCTAGAATTCAGCACCAACTTCTTCTTATCAACAGCTCTTAACACCCTCTTGAATATCTCTTCCAACTCTACCCTCAGTTCAGTACTCTCATCAATAATCTTAATCTAAGCTATATGAGACTACTTCCGTTCCCTATCCCTACAGAAATTGATAATATAGTAAAGCCTAGGGAATGATATTTTACACTATTTCCACACCTCTTTAACAAGCTATTTAGTCCATATTATTAAAAATAGGACGTTGAACACACATATCAGCACGAAAAGAAACATCAAAGCACCCTCAGTTAACCTTTCCACTGTGAGATAGAATATACCTGCATACACTGACATGATTGCTGAAAAGTGGGATGAAAGCTAGATTTAGTTCAGAGTATGCCTTTGAAAGGGTTATAATGCTGCAGTTAGAGTAAGGGAGAAAAAGATGAGAATGATGAGAAAGTATGCCTGAATCTTAGAACTTAGCCAGTATACTTGTACTTATATCAATATAATAGCCATCTTCTTCAGTATAAGTATTGATTCCCAGTAGTACCTCTTTTATTGATACCCATTATACAAAAACCCATACTTCTACTTCACCTAATTGTCGTTGAGCTTAGATCTATTCTTGAACAATATAAGTGCCATGAATACCGGGGTACCAATGCCCCATATTACCAATGATGGCAAGGTAATAAACAAAACCCATTACATGTGTGGATTCCTGAAACACTCGATTGAGGTCTTCTTCCCTAGATATAATTTGGTATCAACTCTAATGCAATTTATGCTGTCGATCACCACTTTAATGATAAAGGGATGGATCATGAACATGATGATCAGGATTATAGAAATGGGGTTTGAATTCCTTATTATCATGAGTTTATTAAAGGGTTTTATGCACTTCTTGACAATCCATGTTAGATAGCATATGATGATTACAACAATTGGGAGCAGTGAGTATTCTAGCATCTCAATCAGTTACATCATATTTTGATCATTTCTTCCGGAGACATGTTAGATGAAGCATTCAATTGAAAGAAATTAAGTCACCACTTATGCTGCGGGCTGTTGGAAGTCGTTGATTCGTTTAACATTTTCAGGCCAATTGAATTGGAAGGATGAGATGAGGAAGATTATTTGTAGATGGTTCATTAGTATCTTGAATAGTATTGATATCAAACTTTTCTTCTTTGCTGCACCTTAGATTGTAGAAGCCACAAACAAACTGATTATCAATATAGAAGCAACTAATGAGCCTATGATTCTGAGTATGTTCTAGAGTGGATTTGGACATTTTGAACACTCAAAGTTGTTTTACATAGAAAACCCACTTTGACAGTTTACACAGAGTCTACCTTTATATCCTTCAGCACATTGGTTGCTCTTGCCATGGCTATATGCTAGACATGATTTATCTCTTGGACATCGATAAATCTAAGTCTCACCCATCCAAAATCCATCCTTAGCCCCAAAGCTGTTGCCCCCGTTACACACCATTTTGGTAAAATCACATAGTTAACATGGACCTTGTTTAAGCTATGGCTAGGTTTGATAGAAATTAGGTGGTTCACAGTACTGACACCCACCTATAGCAGTGAAAGCCTCACTTTCATTACAGTCTCTCAGCTTCACCTATATATTCACACTTTGTTTGGTTGGGTTATTTAGCGAATCAGGGTTTTATGACAAGATGCCTGGTGATGTAATTTTGACAGATATGATTGAACCAGGATGTGTGGTGAGTTTGATACCTTTAAATGTGAAGACACCTTGTTTACAGAATGACTGGATCTACCCATTGATGATCACATTATACCCTTTATACCTGTTCAATACTGGCTATATCTATGCTTAGCTCTTGTTATCTAGTTTATATATTTGCTAATATTTATCCATTAGGGCTACTTGGATTGTATCCATTGACTATCCGCTCACTCCATCTATAGTGGAATTTATAAAAATTCTAAGGATCCCTTTATGATGTCATAAAAAATTATCAGATGATGCACCACAATTTCAATAAGAGAGCTAGATATATTTGAACAGTAGAGACTTACCAAATATGTTAATTAATTTTAAATAAAACCCCAAAATGAATATAATTAAAATAAAATTAAATAATTAATTGTTTAAACATGTCGGACATCTACTACT
>JAGYYM010000068.1:0-12855 GCA_021439955.1 Certesia quadrinucleata | reverse complement strand
GTAGCAGTGCTTTATGTCTAAGAAAAGTCGTATTTTATCATGGTCTCAGTTTTTCCTAAGAATTTTAATTAAATGGATTTGAGAACCTTCAAATATTTTATTAATATTTTCTTAAAATGAAAAGACTAGTTTGGACTTTACCAAGTCTGCTCACACTATTGATGAGCATAGAGAAGAGTCTGGGGGCATACCCAGCTGCAATTATAGACTTTGATTTCATGCCTACAACTGCAGGTAGTGTGGCAGCCACAAGGACGAGTATAGTTGGTGGTGTTGCCATGACAAGTAAGAGACCATATCTCTAATACGTATAGATATACCTGTTGGGATAGCCCCATAGCAGAGCGCCCTAGGTTGGATGTTTGAGGGTGAGAACGTTAGATGTGAAGCAGGCCCTACCACTACTACTAACAATGAATTTGCCACCCATCATTGGATGTACCACACTGATACTACCACAGATCAAACTGTTTGGTGTAGGGAATGGGTAAGTTAGGTTCACCATCCAACCTTGTATAGATGGAAAATGTTGCAGATCCTTTATTGATGTCATTAAGGCTATGTCTGAAGTTTAAAGATGGCCATTACTACATCAGGTATAACCCAGAGAATGACACCACCCATTTCAAGAATGAGAACCTGACTGCAGCCTATAACTACCAGAACATTCAGACTAATCTTCCAGTTTCTGAGGGTTGGTAGTTCACTGTTTTCAACTTTTTCACAGATGTAGCAACTCAACGACTTCGTATCACAGGATATGCGGCTCATGCAGATAGGACCTTCAGCACCATGACGGTCAAACTTGCTGAGAGTGTATGGCTTGACAGTACCGCTAAATATCGTTGGTGTCTAGGAGCATCTGTAGTGAATACAGGAACAGGGATCAGGCTTGAAGACCCACTGAGAGGTCTGATGAACACATGGGCTATATTTGCAGTTTCCATAGATAAGTGGAATGCGAGAGACCATTTCTCATTTCAGTGCTCAGATTACTGTACCATATGTAGGAGTGTGGACATGCCAAAGTGCCTAGAGGAGTTTGAAGACTAGTTCATTCATTGGTATGACTTTGTTGAGTTCGTGTTCTCATAGTCATTCTTCAACTATGGCCTAGTGCCTGGGACTGGAGCTGCTAGAGCACATATGCCTTATGTCTAAGGTTGGAATGGAGTACCATGGCAAGTCCACCATAATGGGCTTTGGTTTGATAATGCTCAGACTATTGTCAGTGCTGGAACTGACTGGGGAGTTTCAAGTTTCAGTATTGATGTGTGGTTTAAGCTGTATGATAAATTTCCAGGAGAGTTCTTACAGAAGGCTGCTACTACGGGGTTGTTGTAATTTGGTACTGTTGGAACAAATAGTGTCTTTCTAAGTGTGAACGGAGGTGCTGCCAATCATATTGTTCCTTTTACATTCGGTGGGTAGTATAAAGTCTGGCACTTTGCTTAGGGTAGTGTAACCAAACTCAGCGCAACCCAATCCCGAGTGTGCATATAAGTTAACGCAGAAGCATTAAACTGTGCTCTATACAACACTGTGTTCGATGACCAAAACTCAATCATCACACTCGGCACCAATTTCAGGGGATATATCAGGAAGTTGAAGGTATATGACTGGCCCAAGCTCTAGTCCTCAACCAAGATCATGTACAAGACAGCTCCCTCATGCTACATGTTCCACCACTCACAACCCTTGTGCAATATATGTGATGTGGACTACAACTTCACGTGTTACACATCCTGTAGTGAGAGGAACCAATGGGATTATGACTGTAAGCAATGTCATGCCAAATGTTGGACATGTGTGGGTAATGACTAGTTCCATTGCACAGGCTGTGACTGGCCAGATTACAGGTTCCATGACCGTGGTACCACATGCCCTGAGAATTGTGGAGATGGTAAGCTGCTAAGTGATCCATATGAATGTGATGATGGGAATAATGCTAATGATGATGGGTGTGATGCATAGTGTAAGCTTGAAGCAGGGTTCACATGTGTACCGGGGACCCCGACGTCCCCGACGGTGTGTACTGAGATATGTGGAGATGGTCGGAAGATCAATCATGCGTGTGATGATGGGAACACAGTGAATGGTGATGGGTGTAGCAATGCATGTGTGGTTGAAGCTGGGTATGCTTGCACAGGTGGAGGTAGGAATATAGTTGATGTGTGTAATGAAGCTTGTGGAGATGGACTTAACCTCGGGTTCTACCAATGTGATGATGGAAATACAGCTGCTGGAGATGGGTGCAGTGATGTGTGTAGGATTGAGAAAGGCTGGACATGCTCTGGGGGTACCCCTACCGCAGCTGACACATGTACTGAGATCTGCGGGGATGGTATCAAGATCAACCATGCTTGTGATGACAAGAACACTGTGAATGGGGATGGATGCTCAAGTGCGTGTGCAGTTGAGACAGGGTACTAGTGTGGGCATGAGGAGCCATCTCCATGCTGGAAGCTAAGCACGCCATCTATTATTAACCCACCCCAAAATGGTATAAATATTTGAGCAAGCACCCAAGACATAGAGCACTTAGGGTAAAGGTGAAACTGAACTGAGTCTGTATAAATCATTCCGAGACTACCTCAACTTAGACCCAGAGGCCACTCTCGCTGATACCTCAAACACCGTTGGCATCAAATAAAAGTAGATGATCACCATACTTGAATCCAAGTAAGCCCTACCCCATCTCATGTATCAGAGGTTTTAACAACCAAGAAATCGCATTTGAGCTCTAACGGGTGCTAGGTCAAGAAATCCTGCGTGATAGTCAAATAATGAAAAAAGAGAAGAATTGGAAATAGGTTGGTAAGAGTGTGCTGGTCATGATAGTGGTCGGAGGGGTCATGTTCAGACGATAGTCAAGGGTTTAGCATACCAAATAGTAGGTGAGGGATATCTTATAAGAGTAGAAGAAGGTCAAAGGAGGGGTTAGGAAGGATGCTGATAAAGAAATGGCCAGGTAAAGGTTAAAGAGGAAGCTTAAAATTGATTGATCCAATTGGACCCAAGTGGTTTCTCAAAGAACAGGTATTTCTCAAAGCACCCTGGACAGTACTCATACCCACGTTTCTACCTCAATGTCTTGGCTCCGGTTGGCTTCTACTATTACGGTCTATTCTACTTACAATTCAAGCAATGGTAGAGGTACTCCTGTCTTAGTATAGGGTAGATCCATTCATAGTCAACCAATGACTGCAGATCATCTTTTGACCCAATGCATGTGTCATTGATGAAGATCACAGGTAGGTTGAAATACCCATTTTACTGTTAGTTAATCCCAAGGATCTGCTGTATGATGGGGTCGGTGTCTTTTTATTAGAGTGTGACCAGGGATAGGTCAATGTTCTCAAATTCTAACCCTAGGCTTGTCAATAGGTCAATAGCGGTTTCGTAGTCGTACCTGCTCTGGTTGTTCACACTCAGGGAGGACCCATAGATTTTGATCTGGTTTTTCTTGGGTATATGCTGACTGATCCGGATCTGAGTCATGTCGATTTCTAGACCAGTTAGTGACCTTGCACTTTATGGTTCGATTAGACGCTTATTTGCCTTAGCTATCTTCTTCATCGCACGATGGTACCGCCATGAGCACTAGATTTTATATGCAGCCACGTTATCTATTGACAACAATGACTAGAAGTAGCTCCGGTTTGTCTCTGGGGCTTCATCTACCACTATACTATGGGTATTTGAGGATGGCTTCATGAGAGGGTTAGATCTCTTTTTCTCTGAATCATTGCTATAGTTGGTACTCTCATGCTGATGCTCAGATAGGATTTAGCTTAGTTGTGGGTCATACTACCGCTTGACCTTTTGGTCATATATGTTAGATAGGTGCCTGATCTTAGAACTAATGACATTGTTCTAAGGTTTGAGATGGTTGAGTGGCACTTTGGTCTCCTCTTGCTTCATGAACCTTTACAGGTCGTTATCCATCAGCCTAGGTTGGTGATCCTCTTCACCACTTTACTCTCTATATGACTACCTCTAATTAGGTTGTTTTCGCTTTAAATTTTGTTTTTGCTTCTTATTCCACTGTCTTACCTTCTTGCTGAGTGTGCTGGGTCTCTTATCATACATCAGGGAGTCCTCATCATCCCCATGGGTCATCATGGATGATTGGGTGATCTCCAGATCTCCGTGTCCGAATTCAAGTTGTATATCATGGGACTTCTGGCTTTGGAGATCATCTAACTGGAGTTTGCTTGATGAGCGTTTGGAAGGTACCCGTGTGTTGGTGCCTAGCTTTGTTATCGATCCTTGGTTGATCTTGTTCCTATCCTTGATTTGCTTTTTGGCCGTTGTGTGGCCGAATTATGATTTGGTGTTAGGGTTTGATTTAATTCGTTAGTTGGCCTTACGGATATTAGTGTTGACACTAAGCTTCTCTTTTGGCACATCTGTGAATTTTGAATACTTGGACGAAGCACCTGAGATCTGAGACTTGTTACCCTTCTGACTACGCCTTAAAGACTTCTACGTCATCAAATCCAGAACCCTACTTTCATCCAACTCATCATCAACAACTTCTTTCGAACCTTCTGCCCCCATTTAGAAACTTGAAATTAATTTTTAAAATCTGGACTTAGTGAGGGTAATTAATTTTTAATTAGGACCATGGACGACACTAGCATCCTGCATCGTATGTTTAACAAGGGAGAGAAGAATATGAAGAACTATATCACATTTGATTATGATGGGCTAGATCAGGAGTAAATTGCATGGGTCAGGCACCTAGCTCTCTTCACAAAGTATAGACCATACCTCATGAACTATCAGCCCCAACAGGGGTGTGGGATATGGACTTGGGGAGGGTCATGGGGGATGAGGGTATTTTAAGTCATCAAGAATATCGACCGATGTGAAGATTGTTTTCCTTGAACAACACTCAATGAAGCTAGGTGCAAAGATCTTCAATGCTGTGGAATCAAGAAGACTTGACTACATGGCATCATTTGAGACATTACCATATCTCACAGGTATCACAGGTTTGATGGCATTTTGTGTGTTCGCATGGAGGACCCCTATCACTAGAAAGCTATACAAAGAGCTTGGCTACTCACTTTTAATAGGGTTCTCTATCGGATATGGTCACTCTATATAGGGGGGTAGCTATATGAAGAGAAAGTATATTAATGAAGTCAACAGGGCATATGACCAGGTTAGAAATAAATTTGATAAAAACCCAGAACTTGAGAAGATGTCAGAAGTTAGAGATGATATAGGGGGCGTATCATCAAGAATTTCGGCTCGACAAGGTATGTGGAAGATGATAGTGAAGAAGGTGATATGGCACTTGAAGGGTTCTAGCCAGGGAGTATATTCGATGGTACGGAGGGTGAGAAAGGTACTCCAGATATATAGTCACAGATTAAAGATAATTATTACTGATGCTCACACTTCCCCCACCCTCAAACATTAAATTCAATCTTATTTATTCGTAGAAGTTGCTCTAAACTTCTTGGCATCCTTGTAAAAGTACACCTTAGCATCTTCAGCACATTTTATGAACCCATTTGAGTTGGTTTCAAATTCAAACTCACGACCTTCCTTTAACAACTTTGACTTAAGCAGGAAATTTGCCTCCCTTAACTCCACACTAGCTCCAGATTTCAAATTATAAATGCTTCCCTCTGCCTCTTTGTCAGGTTGAGGTGCTGATCCCTCACCGTCAATATCCATCGAAGCCTCTGTGTCAGCGATTGTTTCAGTTTGTACCTTAACCGGCTCCTCTACCTACTTGACCATGTCAGCTACATCTGGGAGGATCACAGGTTTCCCTATAAGTGTCTCATTGATCTGTTTCTAGATTGCGATGAGTAGGTCTTCATTCACACATTCACCAGATGATGCTTGGCTGTTGACACCTTCACTACCTGAATCTTCATCATCTCCATCCACAGTGACTTTGGTGGGTTTGAGGCCAGAGTCATCATCAATCTTCTGGCTCAGCTCAACATTATTCATATCTATTGACATGAACTCTACCCCCACACTCCTTCCTCATGGCTCTTAAATTGATTATGATTTGGTATGGGTGGTATATAGGCTGATGTGGGGGTCTCCTGGGTGATCATGATGTCTCCATAATGGCTCACCTGAGTTGCGAGTTCTTATATGATGCTTTAAGGATTGAACTCAATCAACTCACCATTTGACTTTTTGATCTTGCAGAACTCTTGAAACTAGGGGAGTAGCTTCCATTCAACCCACACAATGTAGCATCTGAACCTTTGCTCCAGCTCTTCTTCCCCCATGAAATCGCTTCTGAAATTGAAATGTCTACCATCCAGTGTCATGGCAATTAAGTTTTCATATTTCATCATATATGAAAATTCCACAGCGGCGTTTTGACATTTTTGGAAATATTTCTTTCTTGAATTAAGGATCTCATTTTCCCTTTCAAGGTTGATTTTTCGGCTCAGTACATCTTCATAGGATTTGAGGTCTTACTTTTGATTATCATTCAGGAGATCTTTATCAATATCAAGCTTATACTGGATTTATGATTTTTGTTTTGGGATATCGTAGATGTCTTCATCCTCAGCCATGTTGGTCAAAAATCACCCAAAAATATCGCACAAAATTTGGTCCCTATTTTGGTGTGCAAATGTTGGAATCTTTTGATTGCTCATTCAACATAGGATCCTACTTCGCTTTCTACTCTTCAATTATATCGTCAAACTATTTCTTCTTTGCCTTCAAATTCTTCTCCACCTAAACCCAAACCACCCCAACTCATCCCCTAGACCCTACCCCACCACTCCCATTTATTTTATTTAATCTACTTCTTCAGGACTAATGACTAGTTCTATATCTCCTCATTATCCAGCAGCACCTTCCCAATCTCAATGAACTTTGCCAAAGTCCCATACACTACCCCTGTCATATACGCATCATACCCAGCTTCATGCTCAAAGTCCTCCTCAGCCAATCTGTACCTTTCAAAGTCAGAATGGGTGCTGATGGAGAAGCTCAGCATGTTTTTCAATGTTTTATCTGTTGAGGTTTTATTGTAGAGAGCACCCAGGGAGGTACGCCCGATGATCTTCTTACCGAATTGGTTCTTCTTGAGATCGAGTGATATGGCTTTGGTGTCGTATGTTATTGGGAAGCACTCCTTCCATTCTGAACTGAATTGTTCGAAGGTGTCAGGAAGTCTTTTGATGAATTATGAAAATAGGAACCCCATGTCGTATATAGCTTAATCCTAGGTCAATTTTAGGATTTGATTAGGATAGTGGTATTGGGTATATGAGGTTGTGACCAATTATGGGTTTTTTAGATTTAATAAGCACGTCAATGACTCTGCTGAACCCCATTTCTGTCTTGATATGTGCCTTCAACTCCTCACTAGTCTCCATACCTTTGGTTTTCCCACCTCCAAAACTCCGGCCACTAACAGACCCACCAAATCCACCACCACCTCCACCAGTCGCTCCCCCATCACTCTTCTTCTTCTTGGTAATCTTTGGTGGGAATAAGTTTTGATTAAACATTTTCCCCTTTTTGATGAAAGTCTTCTCTTGATCACGTTTAAACTCAACAAAAATACCTTTTTATGGGAATTGATTCTATACCTACCTGCTCAACTCTTTCTTAAGCTGGTAGGAATTGATCTCAAACACAAGTTTATTTTTCTTGTGGTCATGAAGGAAGTCATCCACTTGCTCCATTAAGTACAATCTGACCCACACCCGAACTTTCCCCTTCCCAACCCCTGACCTAATTTGGCTATATTAAAGTGTGTTTTTATTTTTGTCACTTAACTTTGTGATGGTCCTCTGACTTGTGCTCTGTGTGATGCCAACATACTCAGCACATTTCCTTGATATCTGATCAATGTCACATAAGCGTTGGAATGTGATTGGGTATCGGAATAGTTTATTAAAGTCGAAGTTTTGATCGCTCAGGAATTTGATTGATTAAGTTTTGATATAGTAAGTTGAGTCAGATATTTTAGAGTTATTCATGACATAGAAGTTAAATGGAAAACTCACATATTGGTTAGTTACTTTATCCCACACGAATGTGCAGATTCCGAATTGGAAGGCAAAACATCTTTCACAAACAAATTTTAACTTTTAGTAAAATGTATGTGGGGGTAGGTTTTTTATTTCGGGAGGGGATGAAAGGTTGGGGGTATATCTGTCTTCAAGGGTGTCGTAAAAGTGGCCTCTGTCTTCCTCACATAGGGTATGTCCACTAAATTCTGTGTCAAAAGATATGAATTCAGCATCTTCGATAGCTTTTTTGAAGATAGGGAAATTATCTTCAAAATTTTCACTTGTTATTTCCATTAGGAGCTAATTAATTGGGTTGTATCCATATTTATAGCCTCCCAAACACACCAATTCCCATTTCACATTAGCCAAACACACTAAAAATTTGATCTCAAACTTTTTCAAGGTGGTTGAAATAATTTGAAAACTCTTCATGTTTCCTTCGACTGTAAATCTGGTAAATATTGGTTATCTTTATCCTTCTTGGCCATCTCTCCAACTGTTGAAAAGTCCACTGTATCTCCAAAGAAGACATTTTACTGTGGAGCTGATGGTGCTTGATGCTCAGCAATCTAAGGTGGTCGTTTGGGTGCACCTAGCATCTCCTGTGTCCTTGAAGCTTGCTCCTCGAACTACACTGGTGTGGGCATTGAACTTGACATTTACCCAGCACTATCAGGTGAGAAAGGTCTCAACTGTGAGGTAGTGTTGCTCATCTGATTAGCCTTCTCCGTTAATGCTTACTTTGTCTGGTCCAATGGGTTGATACGATTGTTCAAGGACTCTTTCCTTCCTTTATACTTGGTGAATAATGGATCGTTATCACGTGGTGAAATATGTCCTTCAGGGTTGATGGGTCTATAATTAGGATCATCTTCAATCTTAGTCACTGTCTATGGGACAATGTTAGGGTCATCAAGATCTTCCACCACAGTCCCATCGGGTAGGTGCAGCTCATTTTCTTCGATCGACTCTACAGTGATTGACTTCTATGTGAACCCTTCATCTTCATCTGATGAAATTGAGTCAGTACCAAGCTTATGTTACCATGGTTTCTCAACTACACCTTCCTTAGGTATACATAGCTCTTTGATCCTCTTTAGATGAACAAATGATTCCAACACGATCAACACAGCATTGATGAGCACCACTATCATAATGACCAAACTGATCATGAGAGCAGCCTAGCTATACTAACTGAAGCCGGTGTTATGGATGTCATCTATAAAGTTGAACCCGATTCCAAAGCATGCTAGCAGTCCACTTTCATTGATGATAGCTCCTATGTTGGTCCACCTTGACATGAATGGTTTTGTGAAGCTTACATATAGCATGGCAGCTATCTATATGGCTGTCATGAAGGAGAGGGTGACATATTTGGTCTGAGGAAGGCAGATTATCATACATGCATATAGGATCCTACGAATAAAGAACTACCATTGGTACACGTATTGATAAGGGCTTTGAACATCAAAATCATAGAACATGACATGAAGACGTAGGTAAGGAGGTTTGATACCATCTTTAAGCTCCTTCCAGTACATCCAACAGTTCCATAACTCAAAAGCTGGGTAGACAAGGACAATACTACCAGCTATTATGGCTAGAGTACCTGAGATGATAGAGAAGGTGTCTGAGTACTAGAAGTAGTACATGTTCAGTATAGATGTAAAGCATAGTTTCTAGTATGTGATGATGACCAAAGTATGGAACACATGCTTTCTATACTTTTCTTCTATCCTTGCAGCATATGGCATCATGAACATGATAATCCTTATCACGAAGAGTAGAGGTATCAGCACCAATGCCACTGACCATACCAACATTAGATCAAATGAGGTAATGGCAAACATAGGGATGTCAATACCTTACCTTATGAATTTATGGTCGAGAGGACCTCCATAACTCCCTGAGGTTGCACCAAGGATTGCTGACTGGAAGGCTATTATCTAACTAGCAAAGTTAGTACCCGCTGCTGCAACGTCAAAGTTATATATCCCCAATGATTGGCAGAAGGTGACCATGCATGATGGTGAGTAGATCATCATGAGGGGAAAGTAGTACAATGTTTGTAGGAAGAACATCATGTTCCATGCAATTATCATTGAGTGACCAAGGATGCTTGAGAGTAGACCTACCCCCACTACACCAAGGGCAACGAAGATAATGACCACCTAGAAACCTACTGTGCCACACTACTCTTCACTCTCCTAAGGTGCAGGTGTGACTTGGACACTTGTGTTGAGCATACCAAAGTTGTACAGAGAGTTCTCCACCCTTTCACTAGCATTTTTGAAGTTAATAGTGATGGTCTCTGATCCATTTCCAAAAAGCTGGTTTGTGGATGAGTAGTCGAAGTATACAGTTTGATTCGGTGTGGGAACTAGTAGGACTGTTGACGAGGTAAAGTTCCAATCTATGGTATACGGCGTGAGAGGACCATCAAGTGTCATCTCCCAGTCAGATTTAGCCCAACCTGCATTGAGCACCACAGTTTCATTAAACACTACAGCTATTTTTCCTGGGGTCTCAATATAGACGTTAATAATATACCATTTTCACATGAAGGTACTGCATTATGAATGGAGGAAATTAAATTGTGGTTGGAGGCAAATTTAAATGGAGAGGGATGATTTGAATTAATTAAATAATTGGAAAATGTCCACAAAGTTCTTAAAAGATTTTAAGTCATATTTGAGTGAAAAACAGATAAAGTCACCATACCTTGATGACTTTTATAAGAAGCTAAGAAAGATTAACAAGAAGATCGAGCAGTCAAAGTAGAAGATCCAGCAGATTCAGGAAAAGGAAAATCCAGACGAATCCGCCATCAATAGACACAAGAGCAACATTGCTGAATATCAGGAGCAGCTTGATAGCAGTACTGAGCTACTCAAAGCTCTTATTAAAGAGGATTTACTCAACCCTCCTACTGGAGATGCAACCCCAGCACCCAAAGCCTCAGAGCCACAAGGGGTTAGCCAAGAGGATCATTCAGCAGAAGTGCAGAAGGTTAGATTTTAGGCATTTGACGAGGGAAAGACTGAGGGCTACGAATTGGCTAAAGCTGAAGGAGAGCAAGAGTTGAAGAAGAGAGTGGATGAGCTTTAGTAGGCTCATACTGACAATCTGGAGAAAGCACTTTCTGACTAGAGAGAGGAAGCTCTAGACATCACCAGTGAGTTCTTGCTGGTCTCGAAGTTCGCAAACAAGAACACTTGGACTACTTATTAGCCAAATATCAATTTGGATTCAGTTGACAAATCTTGTATTTTTGAAGCTGCAGGCTATATCACCAAACCTGAGCCATAGTTCACCCCTAAGGAGCTGTACACTCAGATCAGAGAGCATCTAGAGGAAATCCTTGAGCATTCAGATGCTAGAGAGGCACTTCTTGAGCTTAAACACACTGATTTCTATACCACACAGCATAAGTTCAATATGATGGGATTCTAAGGTATGCCAGCCCAGCCACTTCAAGGAGGCGCCCAGCCAAAATTTGCATCTATCCCAGGTATGCCATCATTTGGACAACCACTCCAACCACCTGCTCAAGTACCAACCCCATCAAGAGCCCCACCTACTTCCCAGCCAGTTGAACAGCCAACCGCCATGCCAGTTGAGGATGAGGAGCCAGCTGTGACAGAGGACAAGCATGACTCCCCTAAGGCTGACACTCCCAAGAAAGGACTTAATTGGGCTGACGATGAGGAGGATGAAGAAGAAGACTCAGATGAAGAGGGTAGGAAGAAGGAGAAGTACGATGACGATGAATCAGATAAGAAGTCTGACACTGCAGACCCACCAAAGGAAGGTGAAGACCAGGTCAAGGAGAGAGATCATAAATAGGAGAGAGGCAAGAGAGGCCATAGAGGAGGATGGAGAGGTAATAGAGGTAGAGGTCAAAGAGGCGGGAGATGGAGAGGAGGAGGTGATGGTGACTCAGATGGAGAGGATAGACCACATAGAGGACGTGGGAGAGGCAGAGGCTGGAGAGGAGGAAGAGGGGGAAGAGGTGGCCGTGGTGGCCGTGGTGGAAGAGGCGGAAGAGGAGATAGGGATGATAAAGAGGCCGATGCCATGGTTAATGATAGATTCACATTTGTGAAGAAGAAGGAGTTCAAACCTAAGCACAGGAAGCATGGTAAGCATGGTGCTAAGCATAGAGGGGCTAGAGATGATTAAGAGTGACCAATACATTTAAACCTAAATCAACTCATCCAAACACCACCAATCACTCCTCATCAGAATCACTTAATTACTGGCCTCTCATAAACTCCTTCAGTATATCAGCCTCAATTGCTAGATCCTTGGTCGTATCACCCTATGCCATCATTGGCTAGATATCAGGGCTCTCATCCAACATCTCCACAGGCCCTTTCCTCACCCTAGCAACTGGAGTCACCACCCTCAAAGCCTCCTTCGTTTCAACCACCTTGCCCCTGTTAGAGTTGTTAAACTTGGCTCCAAGTGGAGGGAATGGGAGGATAGATATTTAAAAATAAATTAAATATGTAAGACCAACTTAAAAAGAAGTTCGATCCTGGGAACTGCTATAAGCTATGTAACCAGGACTACGGGGCCATGGATAACAATAGACTATACTGCAAGAAAGGATGTGACGCAGACGGTGATGAGCAACCTACCATTGAACTCTGCAGAACTGAAAAGTGTACTGAGGTCTGTATTAGAAGAGAACTTGGGGAGGATGAGTCGAAACTGGGTTCATGGTCAAAATACTTCAGCAGAGCCCCTACAGATGCTGATTCATGCATTGAGGCTTGTTATAAGGGATGTTTGTGGAGAGAACCGGAAGATGATGATTGAAACGGAAAAATAT
>JAGYYM010000067.1:0-12914 GCA_021439955.1 Certesia quadrinucleata | reverse complement strand
TTTTGGATGATTTAGTGGAGGGGGTGCGAACTAGGAGTGTGTCTGCGCAATTTAAAATATGGTTTGTTTCTCGAATCGCTTCAATGAACCAACGGAGAGAGCAAATGGTACGTTTGAGGAACAAGTTAAAAATGCAAGAGGATATATCATTCGATGACTTATTTGATCGGTCAGAGGTGGACCAGACGATGGTCAAGATTGATGCTGCGAGTGATCGTGTGAAGAAGCTCACCGAACGAATGAATTACATGGAGAAAGAGCTAGGAGGTCTTCATAGTCGGACTGTGACTGTTCTTAGTGACATCTGTAACCTTGAAGACATAAAGAAGGACGCTGGTGATAGCGTACAACTTGAAATTGCACATATTTTTGATACGGTGGCGGAAACAGTAGGAGACAAAACTGTGAATGCTATTACTGCGGAAGAGCTTCTGTCACTTCAGGCAGATATCGCATCTTTAAGATCACAGCTTGAAGATTCGGAGCGGCGTTTAAAAGTGGCCGAGAAAAACGCGTCCGATGCGCGTCAATCTGGTTCGTCGGATAGTGCTGCGGAGGGATCTGAGGCCTTCGAAGGTAACGAAGGAAGTCCAGAAACCCGGCGTGGTTCCGTGTCGACTGATCTAGGTGCGCAGCTGGCTGCAATGGAGGTTCGTTATGAGAACAGTGAGCGCCTTGTTAGAGATTTAGAGAATCAATTAGCTGAAGAAGTTTCGAAGCGCCAGGACGCCGAAGAGAAACTCTCTGTTGCTATCGAAGACAATTCTGAAGCAGAATCATTAAACCAAGTTCTTCGAGATCAATGCGAAGAGCAAAATGTCGTCCTTGATGAGCATGGTAGAGATCTTGCGGAAGTCGCGGCGCAGTTGGAAGCTCTCCAAAGAGAGCTTCATTCTTCTCATGTAGAGGTGGACTTGTTGCGTGAACGCCTATCTAAATACGAAAGTGAAGAAGTCATTGCTGCTGCGGTTGTAGCTCGGCTTGAAGACGACTTCAATTCAGAGAATGTCGTTATTTCTCCTACTAAAGATGATAATGACATTCAAAAACTTCGCGCCGAGCTAATTCACTATCAAAGTCAGCTTCAAATGGCGGATTTCGAAATTCATCGATTGAAGAATTCTACTTTAATCGATATCAACCGTTTTCAGGAAAAAAAACAAATCGCTCAGCGTTCTCTCAATACAGAAGGAATGGATCGTGGAGATTTAGTCGCTTTGATATATTATTTGCACGAAAAAATTGAAAAGTTGGAATCTTCCGGTGTGCGCGTTTCCACAGACCACACCGTCGATGAAAATAGTCTCAAAAAAATATCTGATCTGGAGGGACAACTACGAGACGCTCGCTCGGAAAATGCTGAATTAACAACCGAAATTCGTCGAATCATGGAAGAAGCATCCAGTCATGTCGATGAAGAATGGAATTCCCTGCATGAACGGTTGCAATATGCGGAGGAATGTCTTCACAAAAATCATGGTCATTTGGAGGAGAAGGTTACTGCTCTTCGTGATGCTACTTCAGAGATTGAGGTGCTGCAAAAACGTGTGGAGAAAGTGAATGCGGAGAACGCTTCTCTGCGATCGTCTTTGAAAGAGTCAGAGGCGAAGTATGCTGCTGAGTCAGAGAAACTGGACAAGCTTCTCTTTGAGAAGGATGCCATTTCAGATGTGCTCGCATCTCCAGAGAAGAGAAAAAATAGACCATCGGATGATGTTGATGGAGATTATCTAAGAACAAAAGTTGACTCACTTGTTGCGAGACTTGCGGAGAGCGAAGGCCTGGTATCCAAGTACCAGCTAGAGCTGCAACGTCATCGCAATTCATCGAAAAAATCCGAACTCGATCGTTCTCAGTTAGATCGGGCCTGTGATGATCTTGGTAGTCACACGGAGCTCCTAGCTGAAGCCGTCGTATCGTTAATGGAACGAATGGATTCCGAGCGAAAACGAATCGATTTTCAGATATTAGATGCCAGCGAAGCTGCAAATAATGAAAAATTACTCCATTCGCGTTTATTGGCGTCTTTAGAATCTTACCGAACTTCTGCTTCTTTACATCTGGCAAAGGCGGAATCAGAAGCTTTCTCGAACTCGGTGCTGACGGAGAGAATAACGTATCTTGAGAATAGTGTTAAGAAATGGGAAGCTGTAGCGATGGATGCGGAGACCTTTTCCGCTGATATTCGTGATATGGTGTCGAAAATTTCTGAGCGAGATGCGATGATTTCAGATTTGCGTACGGAGCTTTCTGCTGAAATGGAAGAAACATCTTCTTTGCAACGAACGGTCGATTCGCTTCGTGACGACGTGTATCGGTTGACTGCTGAAGTTGTTCACGAGAAATCATTGCGGCGACGAGTTGAAGAAATGTCGAAACTTCATTTAGAAGAAGCGGAAACATTGAAAGATCGATTAAAATCGGTACTGGTTGCTACATCGTCTGGGACAGAAAGCATCCCTCAGTCCGAGAACTTGGATGTCAGGGATCTACGTCGGTTGGAATCTTTGATAAATCAGAAAGAAGACGAGTTGAAAGGATTGCAAGACGTTTTGGAAGACAAAAATCGAACAATTTTTAATTTAGAAGAAACTCTTCGCATTCGCGGTCCGTCCCGAACTTCTAGCACGGTGTCTACTGTGAATTCTGTTGTACATTCTCAGGATTACGAAGAAGAAATCGCTTCACTTCAAAAGAGTATTCGCGAAAGAGACGAAGAAATAAATTCGCTAAGAAAATCTACCGAGTCTGCAATGTCAGATATAGCGATGCGATTGCTGAAAGAAGTTGGAGAGGAACAGAAGGTGATCTTGCAACGTGACGAAGTCATGAAAAAAGAAATCGTGGACTTGATGGAAGAAAACAATTTCTTGCGATCGAAGTTGACCTCACTGGAATGCGAAAAGGAAGACGACGATGTCGAAATCGATGGTCTTGTGATTGAAAATTTCAGAAGGCGAGATAGTTTTGTGAAAATTGATGAGCTGGGCAGAGGCATCCTCCCGACAGGATCCATGTCCCTTGCGCGAACGGCGTCTACCAGTGTACCATCTAGCGGGGCTTCGAGTCGTATGGGAAGTCCACGTGTGAAGAAATCTGGTAGAAGCCAGTCGTTTGTCATGAACTCACTTTCGAAGCACTCGTTCCCGCATATGCTTGACTCTGTTTCTGAATCGGATGTCCACTCATTGAGGGAACGTTTGCTAGAACTTCAAGGAGAACTTGCTCTGAAGCAAGAATCTCTTGAAACTGTCAGACGGATATCACAAGAAGAGACGGATAATTTATTACAAAGTTTAGAGGAGGCGGAATTGGAGCAGGAAGAACTTTGTGACGAACTAGAACAACTTTCACTAGAAAGAGATGCATTGGTCACCCGTGTGAAGAAGCTAGAGTCTGAAGCCGCCGCTGTGCAGGTAGATGCGGAGTTGCCAGATGGTATCTGCTGCCGGAAGGGACTTCGAATTCGTCAGAAACTTTGGTTAGAGCTCCGGCTTGCCCGTGATCAATGTGGAAACGTGTTGAACAATGATGACGTGCCCGAGGTGGAAGATCCTCCAACTGAAAAATTGTAGTAAATAACTGTATATTCACGAAGTTTCCGAACGCGCGGAAGCATCAGACGACGGAGCTCGCTCGACAACCTCGTCTGATTCCTGCAGAGACTCTGGTTCCACTTCATCAGCAATAACCATGCGTTTAACCACAATACCCACAAGGCAGCAACAAAACAATGCTAAAAGTAATCCCAATGCTAAATCTGCATTGTCATCAACATCAACCAATTTCGACAGGGACTCCATAGATATGAATGAAGTACCACCCGCATCAGATGCAGAGCGGACAGTCGATGCCGCGTCAGCGAGAGGAGAGAACTCATCTCCAAAAGATTTTAACCATATCAGAAAGTCAATCCACACATTGGCGAGATAGATATAGATGCGAAGCGTGTAAACGTCACTTTGTGCAAGTTTGTTCAAAGCTTTTGAATAGAATTTTCTAGCCAAGTCCAGATCGGGCTGAGCGACACCATAACCATTCTCATACATGAACCCTAAGTTAAATGAGGCTTGCGCACTCCCCTTTTCTGCACAACGAGCGTAAAAGTCAAAGGCTTTTTGCATATCCACTTCGCCGCCATGGCCGTAAAAACTATAATCACCAAGTTTGTTCATAACTTCCGTGTTACCAGGCGATCGTCGATGAACAATTTCAAACAATTCTTTTGCGGCAGCTTTATCACCCAGTCGATCTGCCAGCCAAGCGGCATTATTGGTACCAGTCAACGTTCCCATTTCATGAGACAGTTCGTATTGAATTCTACTACCCGGTACATCACCGCCAATATATCGGTCGAATCCTTCACGCAAATGCCGCATCCAGTCACCGACATCCACCATTTTGTTAAACATTGAATTTGCAGTTTTCGTATCATGTGTCTTTGCAATACGACCTTCTTCCGCCAATCTGGCCATCGCAACTGTGGAAGAGAAGTCACCTCTGCTTGAGGCAGTTCTATAGTATTCAATTGCCTTATCGATATCAACACTGCTACCTAACCCATTCTCATAACAATACCCAGCATTGAACGCCGCGGAACCGCCTCCAGCCTCCGCTGAGGCTCTGAAATGTTCCAGAGCCTTTACTCGATCAGAAGTCACATTGACCGCAGGGCAACCACGCCAATGAACAAATGCTATCGCATTTTCTGCAAGCTCACTGGGTCCATGTTCCTTATCCAAGGCCACGCGCTTCATCGCGTAATGATAAGACTCCGAGCAGTTGGCGACAAACCCATTTCCACCGTCAACCAGTCGATCCGAGATTGTGGCGAGCGCTGGCGGATGTCCTTGATCAGCAGCTCGACGTAAATAACTAGCAGCAACATCTAAATCTTTGGGAAGACCACGACTTCCAGTACGGTAAAGCTCAGCTAATGTCATCTGTGACTCAGCTCTATTTGCCCGTTCTGCCTGATCGATGTGGTATTGGATTAATGGATCAGCGTCACCTCGTTGCCCTTCGAATGCTTTTCCGCTCTCCACGGTTGCATCAGAAAGAGAAGTTGTAAACGCAGCCGTAAGACCCCAGCTTGCATCACCATGATCCCGTTGAACGAATTTCGCAGCCCGTCTGAAATAGAATCTCGCCATATGGGAGTCATCTGCCACACCAATGTGCTTGTGTGATCCTAAGAAGTGTCTTTTGGCTAATGTCGTCACAGCCAATGGATTATCACACGCAGCGGCAAGCATATAATAACGATGACCTAACAGCTCATCTCTCACCACTCCACCCAGGCCCCGACTATGTGCAAAACCCAAGGCATGTAGGGCGTAACTCACTGCACATACCGAAGACCCATCCAGAATTTTTCCTGCCGTACCGTTTGTGCCAATTTCGGAAGAAGACCGGTTGGGACCACCATCGGCAATCCACACTGCTCGACGGAGGTACCACACTCCTAAAGTGGCGTTCAGATACTTTCTAGTGTCATGACTACTACCAAAAAACAGCACCAAACCAAGTCTCTCAGTTGAACCAGCATCTCCGAGCTCAGATGCACGCCGAAGAAGGCGGATTGCTCTCATCACATCTGGCACAGGAACTTTTCGAGTCTTTTTTTTCAGTTGTAAAAGAGAATATGCTTCCTCGCGCAGATCTTTCACATAAGTATCACGAAGCTCACTTGTACCAGGAGCATTGACCACCGTTTCATCAGTATCACTCCGCGTCTCTGCAACAGAAGTATCATCATCGTTTGAGGATCTGACATCCCCCTCTGCACTTCCACTCTCGCCTTCACCCTCGCTTTCTTGCAGAGAGTCGAGAGATGGCTCTTCACCTTTCTCTCTACGTCCTTCACCACCAACTTCAGCTTCACCCTCGCCGCTTCCAATCGCCTCGCCTTCCCCGCTACCGCTTTCAAGCGCCTCGCCTTCACCCTCCCCCTCACCTTCACCCTCGCCATTCCCACTATTAGCACCATCCAAAGATTCATTTTTCTTCGCAGCTTCTCTTTGCTCTTTTTCTCTTTCTAGTTTTGTGGTCCATGCCACAGTCGCCTGATGAATCTCATCTTCAGTCAACAAGTCCTTGCCTTGAGCAAATCCAGCCCGCATCATCGGATCCAACCACTCGAACGACAACGTGTGGTTCATGCGAAACAGAATCGAACCAACGGGATTATTCATAGAGTACCGTACCCGCAAATCAAGGGCGTTTGAAGAAGGAATATCACGATTATCCACTACACATTGTGAATATAGGCCGCGAAGACCCGGAACCGCTTCAGGATCCGCACTTCCACCAATAAAAAATAGATCCTTATTATGAATTATACGCGCATTCGTCTTAAAATCGCCGACGACTGTACCGTTCAGACGAAGTTGAACGCGATGGTGTTGTGACCACACTGCCATGGAGAGATGCGACCAAACACGTGTCGTAAAATTTGATAGTTTCGGATCGGAGGCTGGCACTTCAAAGCATTTGTTCGAATCAAGAATGGTAGATACACAGAGCCGAATACTGCCTCCTCCGCCGATTAATAGTGTCGGCGTCCTGCTATTATTATCCTGTCCGTGAAAGAATACAGAATGATATTCATGAGCCTTCGGAAGCAGTAAAGGATACAACCATACAAGAACCGTCAGATCACTCCTCGGCATCATTAACGGGAAGGTCGATATCGGATAGACATGACCGGTTTTTCCAGAAGCAGCAATAATATTCTCAAAAAGAGAGACAGATATTTTCCAAGGGATATCTACATGCCCTGGGAGGCCAGTATGCATGCGAAACTCCCCTTCTCTTTCATTATCCGTTATGACAGGTGCCATAAACGGTTCCATACGATGAACATATCGATCGCCACACTCCGAAGACGACTCCTTCAATATTTCAAAAACATCACTTCTTCCGAGACGCACTGCACGAATTGCAGACCCACGCTGGGAGAAATACCCGATCCAGTAACGACCAGGATGAGATCCAAAACGTAAATTCGATACTTTTCCAGTTACTGGCACGGGGTTTGAAACATTCTTGAGACTTTGCACATCATTGCATCCAGTCGTGTAAAACCAATGCAAGATCTTATTCATTTTTCTTAACCGTTCTGCGGTAGATATTGTGCTACTGAAAGGTAGCGCATCGACCATGGTCGCATTGGTGATACCTGCTTCCATGGCTGCTTTGCTCTCTTGCTCTGTCATGAATCCGGAAGACACGGCGTCCGCCCCCCAATCCACGTTCTCAGTAGATGCGGAAACATCAGACACCGAAACCTCATTCTGTCCACTTGCATCTTTCTTTGAAGATTCAACCATCTCATCATTGGTGTCGGACAGATTTCTTGATCCTTCCATCGTCTTTTCGCCATCGCCATCACCATCACCACCGATCGCACCCTCTCCATGTCCCTCTCCTCCCCCCTTTCCTCTTCCCTCGTCATAATCTCCATCACCACGGAAGCCTTCACCCTCGCCTTCACCTTCACCTTCACCCTCGCTGTCGCCCTCGATCTCATTATCAGCCTCATTAACTGTTTCATCGTTAGTTTCTTCTCTGAATACCGCGAGGAAGTCGTTCTTAGCCGCCTTCTCGTTCTGAAGGTCCCACGAGACCTCCACTGGATCGTACGGACACACACGAGTGGGGGACACCGTCACAAACGGACAGTGTCCCGGCGCAATATCCACAATAACAGACGATACTACCATCGGCAGCATCGTTGTCTCCGTCCCGTTACTCTTTGAGAGATTGACATCGTCACTATTTACGCCACCGATATCACCTTCGCCTTCGCCTTCCCCCTCTCCCTCCCCTTCTCCATCTCCACCGACGGACGGAGGTCGCGGCGTCATGAGGAGCGAAACTCGTAGCGGTGCGATGATATGTATGGGTATCTTCACATGTTTTTGAAGCCCATCACTCAGATTCAGAGAATTTCCAGACATTGCAAAGATATCTAACACACTCTTTTGCAGTGGAAAATCCATATTTTCCAAGAGAATTTCCCATTTGGTAGAGTTTGAATACGAGAAAAATGTAAAAATCAACGGGTACTTTGAGCATAAACGCAACTCATTAGTTACATTAAATCGAATGACTTTCACGATATCAGCGGTAGCGTTGACAGGAAGAGGATCGAAGATACCAGCGTACGGCATGGGAATGGGAGGCGGTGAAGGCGGCGTTGAAGATGAGGATGCCGGCTTTGGCATCTTGATGTTCGCTAAATCTTCAAAACTAGTCGATAATCGTGATGCCTTCTTCGAAGTAGGCGCGTCATGTTGTGAGCTAGAACCATGCACAACGACGACAACAACAAACACGAAAGCGAATAAAGACAATGTAATCTGTCGTAGTCGCATCTGACCGAATCAGGCGTTGTTGAGAGAGTCACCTTGAAGATCCTTGACACCATACATGCTTGGTGTCCGTCGCCCTTAAATCTGCGAAGTAATTTGCCCCCCGGCGCCGGCTGTCGTCGATCATTGTCAGCCAAGCTGCACTGTCAGAGCCGTGAAGCGAAACAAGCAAGGGAAAAATATAATCATCAGTATTTTAATAGCAGCATGAGCAGCAACATGAACAACACCCTCCTTCTTGCTTCTTCTCCTTTCTCTTCTTGTACTTCTCAATCGTGTCTTTCACGTGTTCATGCAGTTTTTCAGGCATGTAGACATCCGGATTGACTCCATCGTATACATGACGTTCCAAATGAGACTCATCATAGCAAAAGCACACCATGATGGTATCGATGGCCAATTCATACGTGATCATGAACACAGACGCAATCACAAATCCTCCCACGAACACAACGATACAAGGAAATAGAATCGTTGTCACATCACCACCATCAGTGCGCGTGTTCAACCAAGCAGCAGCAATCATGGCAGCCGCAGCGGCGACGAAAATCTTTCCAAAGAAAACGATCCATTTCGTAATCATCGTCGTCGTTCCAACAATCAGTGGACTCGACAATAAGAGCTGGAACACACACTTACACGACGAGCAGAAGTTACTTCCATTAATAGCGGTGAAAATGTATCCAAGCTCAGAAATCCATTTGACACATCGTTCTAGACATGCAACGCAGCACTGCAAACACTTGAGGCAAATGCGCATGGGGTTGTAAGGTCCCATCTCTGCCTGAAGTTTCTTCTCAATATACACCAAAACGAGCTGAATGAATCGAATGATAGCCAAAATGAGAGATCCAAAAGCTGCAGTTCCAATATGATAACGGAAAGCACGTCCAATAGCACGTGTAATGTTACAAGATGGCAAGTTGTCACTCTTAGGATGCGTCGTGTAATACCACACACCAAAGGCTCCAGCAAGAGAAATGAAGCCGAACGCGGCAAGGAACGCCGTCATCCACAGAGCTCCAAACACATGGTATACCATACACTGCTTCAGTGTGGTGTTCCAGTCCAGTTGAGTGAGGCCTTGATCATCCGTGTAGGGATCACCAGAACTGAGCAAATACGCACCAATCACAGCCCACCAAGCAATAAATAAAGCAATGAATATGAACAATACTAGGGGGTACAACACTGATAGAGGTTGATCTCCGAGAGCTTTCGATGCTACTTCAATAATAGAGCAAGCGATGCTGATCCGTTTCCAGATGAAAATAATGATACACAAAAAGATGAAAGCCGAAGCAGCCGAAACGATAAGAGCCGTCAAGAGCAAGTATTTCAACTTTCCCTCCACGGCACTAGTTCCATCGTAATTATTATCCTCTCCCTTTTTCAAGTCATTGTAATTCACATATGACAGGTACGCACACATACAGAGGCAGATAAACACACCGAACAGCATGCCAAATACCATTGGTTTCGTCACAAATCGAAGCAAGAAGAAAAGAACAAAACATATCACGACCGACGACAAAATAGATACGAGAATGACATCCCATGAATCAAGAATATCAGCAAACAAACGATTGAAAACCTGCACGAATCCACCCACCAAATCCTCGAAATTCTGAACATATCCTAATTTATCTTTAATGTTTGCATATAAAGTCCCCATTCCCTTGGCCAACTCCTCCACAGAAAGCTTCGGGAAACAACGGCCGACCATCTTGAAGGTGTTATGCTGAGGGGCGCAGTTTGTCGGCCAGTCATTGGCAGCAAGAATGTTGTTCGCCTCAGTGTTTACGCGACTGAACCAGCCATGCTCCAACGCAAACGCGTCCGTCCTGCAATGCTCCATCACATCAAAACCACTCAACAGAGGCGTCTCTCTACGAGAATTGGCATCTGCAGCCTGAATCAGGTTACAAGTACACCATATCGTCGTATATGATACTCCCGTGAGTCCATCCACAGTAGGGCATTTTTCCATACAAATGGATCCCATACGACTGTAAATGAAAGGGTTCGGCCACCACTGATAGTCATACTTGTCCTTGCATATTTTGCCATTCCAACTGGTTCCATGCAAAATACGCTGAGGATCACCTTCGCCCACAGCATACCCCATAACAAAGAACCATCCTACCCAGAAAGCAATCAGAAGCAGGAAGAACAAAATATCCGTGCAACCACGAGAGTCACCGTCAATAGTCTTCCCGTTTTTGATACGATCGAGAATTTCTTCTGGTTTGCCGACATTTGGGGGATCCGGAAGAACATCGCCTTCCTTATAACCACCAGGAGTTGCATTCGCAGCTTTCATATCGTAAATGGAAGGCTTTGATTGAAGTCCTTTCATTTCAACTTCCTGACCGGAGTAATCAGTCGGTGCAGCTTCTTCCTCTGTAGGTCCGCTTGGGGGGGCATCCCCCATATCCTCATCGCCTCCAGAGAAGTCGTTGTTCTTACTCTTCTTCTTTCGACCCATGATTACGCCGCTTCGATCGAATAAAATTCGCTCAAAATGGTTGAGGGAAAGAAGGGATGACCAAGCTTACATAGGAAACTCAGCACAGTGACCCATTTTCGAAAGGTCGTTGCCGAAGGGGAGGAGGCGGGAGGGGTTCCAAAAACAGGTCCAGTCAAATCACAGTTGACTGTCAAAACAGTCAAGAGAGTGATCAAATTTGATCAAAAAGGTAAGCCAGAAATTAACTCTTGATGACATTTTTATTGATACATACGAGGTAGCAATGCAGCACAAAATGCAGCACAAATGCAGCAAATACAGCTATGTGGAGCTGCTGTGAAGTAGAGGTAGGAAAGGATCATATCTCATCAATCTACAAACCGAAGAAGAAATTGCAGAGCTACATGGTAGCACACGCGGTAGATCTTAGGCGAGTTTCCATCGTCGTTCGCAAACAATCAGTAACCTTTCGTAGACGATAACATACATCGACAGATCCTAAACACAACAAGTTTAAAGTGAGAACAAGACCAATTTTCATATTTCCACACAGATTAGACAATGATACTCACCGAAAAGATCAGCCCATAGATCCGACTCTAGCTTCAAGATCAGATCCGAGACGGATAGAATATACAAGGAAAATTTCGAATACCCTCGCAGCTCTTCCTCCGTTATGGCACAATCACTACTTGATGCATCGGCTTCGTCATCTCCATCTTCGAGTCCCATTAACAACGGCATCTCACCACATTCACCCTCGATACTCAATCGAGCTTGATCAGGTATCGACCGCCATAAAGTTTTGGCAAAGCGATACGCTTCTCTTGCAGCATGTCGTACCGTTTGAGTCTTCTCTTCTGATCGTAAAATATCTGTGTATGAATCATCAAAAAATTGAACAGGGACGGTCCAATATCCATCGACGACGGTTCCTTCACCAGCAACGCTATCAATACAGGTCAAAAAAATACAAAACAAATGTAAGAGCAATCGATCTTTCGAATCAATCAAACATTCTAAAAATCATATACACTTACCGAAATCGTTTATAGCATACAGAGTTGACCAGAGACCTGCCATCTGGAAGCATATCTTGCCGGTCAATCTTAACGATGGAGCCCACGAGGGGAGTCCCTGCTGAACCACCTTTGGGCTCTTCTTCTAACAAACCGAACATTCTCGATCCCTCCAAGCATCTACGAAACATGAGTCGATATCGGGGTTCAAAGATATGAAGACGCACGGGACATCCTGGCGTCTTTCTATATCCCTCCATAAAAAAGATCGGAACCACAACTTTATCCGTCGAGTCAACATCCGGAACAACATGAAGCTCTTCCTCTCGCCTAGCATCATGCTTTTCCTTGAAATGTTTGCGGATAATACTATCAATGACAGTATTCACCGGCATGTCGCCATCGGAAGCGCATGCCTGCATAATCACAAGGGACACAAAGAAACACACACACAAATTAGAACGAGTGACGCAAGCGTACTGCTGATTCGCGATTCAAATACATAATATATACTCACGTAAGTCGCAGCTCTACATTGGGGGCACACCGGGTTAGTATCAATACATCTGCGTATGCATGGCTGACAGAAGGTATGTCCACAAGCTAAACTCGCGGGTTTGTAAAGCAATTGATAACAAAGAGAACATTCCAAGTCCTCTTCCAAAAGTTCTAAAAGACCTTTACCTCCATTTTCCGCGGACGCATTTACAGAAGAATCCATAAAGTCCACAAAAAAACCAGTTACACAATGATGCGTATCCCTAACCGACCGACTTCTCAACAGTATATGCGGAACTTAGGCCTCGGAGATTGCGCCACTGCTATATAGGTAAGGATCACATCATCGGCAGTCTTAGTTAGTGAAGGACCGTCGTAGAAAGCGGATGACCACAAGTGAGGAGTGACCGCCGTGGAACGGGAGAGGCGCCTGGTTCTTGAACGATTATTACTCAAATGTAGAACTCAGTCGGACTGAACTATTCAGTCATGCCATTCTCTTCAGTCAACAGCCCCCCTCCCTCCTCTACCCCCTCCCACTCCTCCCGCGCT